>OX632361.1:15941051-16038699 GCA_951751655.1 Ophion costatus | reverse complement strand
TAAATAACTTCATTGAAATTGTAATTGAAATGAATTAAGGTTTATATTGAATTATAATTACATTGTCATCATCCAATAATTGGATTATAATAATACAATAATTAAATTATAATTATATTATTATTGAAATAAACATAATGAATGAAATCAATTTTCAAAATTTCACAATCTACATACAAACTTGCATTACCATAATAATAGTACATTTCTGTACTTTTCAGTACCACCCACTCCGATTAGTCATGCAGCAACGACGTCATATTGTTTAAATAATAACAACCTCATTGTTTATCAATATTTATCAATAAAGAAACTCAAAGTTGACAAGATTATGTATGAATTTTGTGTAAAATCTCGACCTCGTCGTCCAAATACTCTTATTGGAGTAAAAATATTTTAAAGCAACCTGTTTTTTTGGACTCCGAGCTTATGCAGGCTTGTTGAGAGCCGTGCCATTACAATTGAGACGATGGTGACGAGTAAGGTATAGCGCGCACGTAAGATTGGGTTCATTGCACGTATATCCATATATATATATATATCTCTGCATATCATTACCCACACCTTTACTTGATACGGGCGCAGATGGATGAACTAATACCTTGCGGTGAAGCCGCAAGCTTCGCGGGACCCCATCGACTGAGAAAACTTGCTACTTGATTGACGGATTTCAAACGATTCCCCGCTTGTACGCGGTTGACCAATGTCTATGCCGAGGCAGTACGTGACGTCTGACAAACTCTCATATTTTACCACGAGCAAAATCAGCTTATTCAACAACAAAAGAGCTCGTCAGATTTTTTAATCTGATTTGTCCGACATGTTCATTACCATTCACCCATGTCCGTGTTTTCTTCTTACTTTTACGAGAATTTGCAGGAATACAAATACAAAATAGAAAATTCTTGGGAAATTCGGGTATTCTAATGAGACAAAAAATACTGTGGCAAATTAAGGTTAATGTGAAATATTGGTGAATTTGTGTTCGTATATTACGATTGATCTACACTGCTGGTCAAAAGTTTTCGGACACTTCAGGCAATTGTAAAACTTTCGATGACTTAATAATTGCCAAACAATGTTAGAATAATATAATTCATTTAATTTATTATTTTACGAATATATTATATAGCTCTATATAATGAATTATATAATTTTAATATACTTTTGTAATTATCCAAAGCGATCGAAGGTTTTGCAATGATCTGAAGTGTCCGGAAACTTGTGACCGGTAGTGGATTCGTCTATACGGGGTGTCCCAGAACTGAATGCGTTCCCCGAAATGGGGGGTTGGGGGTGAAATTCTGAGCCGATTGGTATAAGCATGTGTGAGTCTCAGATCAACCCCTGAATTATTATTCATTTTCAAAGGCGGACCAATCAGAGCCGGCTCATTGGGCGCATCTGATTGGCCCGCCTTTAAAGATCAATCATAATTCAGGGGTTGATCTGAGACCCACACATGCTTATATCAATCGATTCAGAATTTCACCCCCATCCCCCCATTTCAGGGAACGCGTTGAATTCTGGGACACCCTGTATATCTTTATAGATGTTTATCTCATTTATACATCTTTCGTAGTTTCGATTCCTGTCACATATGAACATATACGTTTTTGCACGCGAGGAATATTTCTACAAAGGGCTTCGTGACTAACGAGCCGCGGCACCATTACCCTTTTCTCTCTTCTGTACATATTTTTTTGTTCTTCTTCTCATCAATCTTGCGCAACGGCGTGCTGCAAACCTCTTTTTCTTCTGTATTGCCCTCTCGCTCTTTCCGCTGAATCTCCGTAAAAGCTCGGGCGCGGAGAACGCGCACGCGATAGTTTATCGTCACCGTCGCGCGATTCCGCGTCGCGATTCCCATTCCGCGCGAGTTAGTTGAGCGGGGATCGATCGTTTGGGCCTGCGACTCATCGATTCGGATTATAGCCTATACCCGTACACATTCTGTAGTGCACGTACTATCTATAAGTACAGTCCGAGAAATTGCAGTACGATAAAGTACACTCGACTCGGTTTTGACGTTTGTCGGGTTTCTTTAAAAAAAAAATGATATTGCATATTAAGGGGCTATACCAGTATGAACGCTGAAAATCTGGGTGATTTTCGGAATTTTTTTGGAAGAAAAGTACGCAATTAAATGTTTCGGAAAATTTAGAATATATTTGGCTATATTTGACCTATATTTTATAATTTTTTCATAGAAAAATATTGAGATCCAAGCGACTTATGCGCTGTTTTCGGAGGCGTAAGAAAAAAAATTCCTCCACTGCTGGCATTATTCCGGCCGATTGAGTAGCCGAAACCGAAAAAGGAAATAATGCCGTTAAACTGGAAGGTATTTTCTGTATAATGACGCAGGATTTTCGAAAAATATCAAAATCTAATAAAATGGCGTAGTTATGAAAAAAGTCTGTTTTCTTGCCTATGAAATGGTCGTTTTTGTCAATGCCAAATTGTCAATTTTCATCCAGTCAAAAATATCCTACGTCATTGTAGAGTAAATATATTCAAGAGTTCTCAGTTCAAATTTCAAGTCAATCGGATAATTGCTCTTTGAGTTACAATGTCAGCAAATTTGAAAAAACTCATCCCGAGGAAAATGCGTTTAAAAATTTAACTGGGGCATTTTATACCTACGAGCAGCTGCTCTTTAGAAGGCTGTCATTCGGGGAGTATTAGAGATACGGCCTTGGCATTTTTACAGGATATTGTTGAAAGTATAAACTATCGAAAAAGGCAAAAAAAACGACTTTTTTGAAGAGAGAACATATTGAAGATGAATGTAATTAGAAGAACTTATTAACGACGAATATATCTGGTCGACAAAGAGGTGTCGGAATTCAAATAGTTTTGATTACGGAATTACTTAAGGGGGGAAATACATATAAATGGTAGAAAATGACGAAAAAATTCGGGATTTTTTTCCAGCGTAACTACTGGACCAATCGTTTTGAAATTTGTAGGGTATTGTATTGTACATTAGAAGACATGAAAAACATTTTCTTTAAATCGACAATAAGTGTTCATCAGCAGCCTGCAGCCAATTGTTGCTGAACGAATTATCGCTATTTTCGGCAGCGATAAAAAAAACTATTTATCCGATTGATTGCAACGGAAGGTTTTAGGCACACAATTGCAAACCCTCGTTGATAAACCTTCATATTCAATAAAAAATTTAATTAAACAATCATTTTTTTCATAAAATACATGAAAATTTTCGGTGAAAATTCGATTTTTTTTCACTGAGTGCCGCCATTATTACAATTTTTAACTATTTCAACTTTTTCTTGGTTTATCGACAGCGTACTTTCATATAGAATGTAATGGTTTTTGAATTTTTTGTTTCAAATTTAAAAAACTTCAACTTCCGCAGTTCGACATTTCGGAAAAAATTCGTTCAGCAAGAATTGGCTGCAGACTGCTGATGAACACTTATTGTCAATTTAAAAAAATGTTTCTTGTGTCTTCTAAAGTACAATGAAATACCCGACAAATTTCAAAATGATTGGTCCAATAGTTACGGTGGAATAAAAATCCCGAAATTTTTCGTTATTTTCGACCGTTTATATGTATTTCCCCTCTTAAAATGAGAATGAGAAAAAAGTCAGACAACGAACTTTGAGCAATCGTCTATTAATGGGTTATTCCTAGTTTTAACATTTTGAAACTGCTCATTTATTGGATTTTTTTTCAGAAAATCGTGATGACATATTTCTACAAAAATGAGGTATTTGAAACAGCATCGTCTGAAGAAGACTCTGTAATCTTTTGTGTGCAAATATACAATTATAATCAATTTTCAGCCGATGCCTGGGAGGCACCTCGCGAAAACTTCTTTTGCGATGAGCAATGCCCTTCTGAACCAGGCTATCTAATATCGAAATATGTAAAAAGAAAATTTAAACAAGCTTTTATTTAATGTACTACAAAGTAGAAAATAATTTTTTTTCACCATGTCACCTATATTTGACTATAAATAAAAGATTGTAGCGCTCTACTTAAAAAAATATTAATAAATTTGATCAACTCAGTTTCATTAACCGCATTTAATTTGGCATCGTAGTAATTAGAGAAATTATTATCACACGTTCATACTCATTTTTCACGACTTTTATTTAAGAAATTTAAGGTTGTTTCACAGCAAATCAAATACAGTTGATATGTTAACGGATTGATGTAAATTAAAGATTATATATTTAAATGTTGAGCGCTTCAAACTTTTGTTTATAGTCAAATATAGGTGACTTCGTAAGATAAATTATTTTCTACTTTTTAGTAAATTAAATAAAAGATTGTTTAAAAAATGTTTTCTTACATATAAATTATTTTCTACTTTTTGGGCCATTATTCGTACTTAATCGAAAGTAACAGCCTATGAATCTGTCAATTTAGATCCGACAACTTTGAAATTTTCGGGGACCATTTATAAGATGATACACTGTCAAAATATATTGTTTTCGATAAAAGTGATTTTTCGACTTTTATAACTAGGCATAACCCCTTAATAAGGAGTAACTCGAAGTAAATATTCTGTAACTTTAATACGTGATAGCTCGAGTGTTAAAGGAGAAAGAGTCATACCTGCGAAAAGCGAAAGTTTATTCTTTTCAGCATATATACACGTATATATGTATTGTCTACACTATACTGCAGCACTGCTGCATGCATAAGCTGTAATAGATTCCATGGCGTGGATCACTGTACAGCAATAGCGTTGCATGGAAGCTGCGAGAGGGAACGAGAGAATCGCCCAAAGCAAAAAGTCGCGCAACAGGAAGTCGAACGTAGATCGGTCGATCACGGAAAGACAGAGTAATTGACTGACTGACGAGAATAGAACAAGGTGGGAAACCATGATATTAGATTTTACCGGAAATGTAGAGTCATAATTCATCCCTTAATTAAACGAGCATTGCCAGAAGGAATTTATGATTATTCGCTCCCGGTAAATTATTCGACCTACCGATATTGGAAAATTATTTATATATACACACAAATTTCAAAATACGAATTTCATCAACATTTCAATTTCAAAATACAAATTCCATCAATAGTTCAATTTCAATGTACAAATTTCATCAACATTTCAATTTCAAAATGCAAATTTCATCAACATTTCAATTTCAAAATGCAAATTTCATCAACATTTCTTTTTCAAAATACAAATTTCATCAACATTTCAATTCCAAAATACACATTTCATCAACATTTCAATTTCCAAATACATACAAATAAAAAATACAATTTCAATTTCAACATAGATACAAAGTTCAAAATACAACATTTCACCAACATTTTTTCCACATATTTGTCTTTTTCGATCCTTCGTCTCTTCACTCTTTCCACGACTTAAAATTTGAACCCTTTTATCAGTCATAATACGTTAATTTTTTCCCGTTTTTTGAGATTTTGCGTAGCGACGGCATTTTCAAAAAAATGTACTGCAAAAGCATGCTCAACGAAAATTGCACTCAAAGCGAAATCCGAGGGAGTCGTACTATTCGTTGCAAAGAATGTTATTATTCCGTTTTAATCGTTAAAAATTAAATTACGCATACTCGTTAATTCGAAAGGATAACAAAGCGACTGAAATATCGTCGCGCCCAGCGTCCAATTTGCAAATTTGCGCAATGACAGAGTAGTGACGTCAAGCTTCTTTATATGCAGTGAACGAAAGTCAATGGAAATAAGAAGCGAGACCACGGGTTCTCTCTCTTCTCGCCTTTGTCGTATTTCTACAATGATGAGCACAAATGAGATTAGTTTATCAGCGCCAATTGCGCCTCGTGACAGGACCATAATATCCGAGGAGTCTCGATGACGCTAATATGTTGTGTCTGCTGACAAATAATAATTCACTACGCAGCTACGAGTATCGTATAATACGATACGATACTCGTGGCTGTGCATTAATAAATTGCCCGCTGTGACATGTCCAATAATACAGTAATTGATCAACCTTTACATCCGGCTTAGACACTGGGCGTCTTCTTCTTCAAGAATTTCAACTCGTAATATTCTATGATGATGACATTTTTTTATTTAAATGTGTGTGTGGGTGTGCATATATATATTCTACCGGTCAAAAGTTTCCGGACACTTCACCTAATTGCAAAATTATATTAAGACATTATAATTCATTGTATAAAGTTGGACAGTATGTTGGTAAAGTAATAAATAAAATGGATGATATTATTCTAACATTATTTGGCAATTATCGCGTGATGGAAAGTTTTGCAATTGTCTGAAGTGTCCGAAAAGTTTTTACGGTTAGTCTATATGAGACATTCCACGCTATTTTACCTAGTTCGCGACCCCGACCATTTTTGATTGCCTTGATTTGTTGTGCAGTTTGAAGCATACTTTCGTTAAAAAATATGAAGAAATGGATAATTATCAATGTTATCGTTTTTTCCGCTTGTAAAGTGTTTTGTAATATTGCACCCCATGAAAGGGATATCCACACCAATTTATAGATTTTTATCTCTTTTCTTTTACGAGTTATAACTTTCCAAAAAATGTCGACTTTGGAAGTTTTGGAAATGTTTAAATGCTGATAATTCTGGCACTAATTGAGATATCGACAAATGTTGATATATAACTTTTTTTACATTTTGAAGCATACTTTCATAAAAAAATATGAAAAAATTATTAATTATTAATGTCATCGTTTTTTTCCGCTTGTAAAGTAAGAACTATTTTGAAAAAAGATGATCAACGCTTTTGATTTTTTTCAAAAAAAATTCTAAAATAGAGGGACTCATTTCATGATTTTTAAGACTAGTCTCATCGTGGGCCCATTTTTCCTTCTATTTTTTTCGAATTAATCATATTTTTTTTAGATGATTTCAATCATCTCGATTCCACTATAGAAGTGTATAGAAAAAAAGTGACTAAACTAAGGGGCGACGGGTCTTTCTTTGAGGGGTGGTTTCTTCCCTTAAAACCCTTTTTCCGCCTATCAAAAAATAGTTTTCAATGCTCCAACACATATATGAGTTCCAGCCAAATCCAAGGAGGACACTTAAGTGACGTTCCTTGTTAGTTGAGCTGCAATACCCAAAATATATCTACATATATCTATAGCTTGGTAAATTACTATTAACATTAGCTTGGTAAATTATATACTATTATCCCCACATGATAATAATACCGATATACTTTTTATATTATCGAAAAATTTATTTAATTTTTCACGCACTAAAAACTATATACCAATCATAAGGAAATATAATAAATGATAATATATAATGAACTAATAACTATTATTATTAAATAAATGCAATAATAGTAGCTGAAATAGGAAAAATGAATTTTTGTAAATGCATCCCATTGTCTTTACGCCTGTTGAGCATACGATCGATTCTCGCTTGTTTGCAGTGATTGAAATTTACCTCGAACAAGTCCGTCTCATGGAAACAAGGCGCGACTAATATTCACACCTTCGGCCAAGCGTTTGCTTCCGCAAGTTTCAAGATGTCGTCGCTTTCTCTTTGTACGTCCCGAGGCTCGCTTGCTCTGACAGAAGAAGGCTTTGTCTCTACACAGAGGAAACGCGACACGGGCTTCTTTGATATATGAGGCAAGATGACGAAACGAACGAAAAATTGGCCACACTTCTTGGAGCACCAAAGAACAGGCGTTGTTCGTTGATAGTTGTATCAAAGAAATTGTTCGTTGATACAACTATCCGTTCATAGTAACGACACATTTGAATATTAAATTGATGCAATTACCAATCAAAAGTAGCAGAACATTGAAGTACTGGAATGTACGTCCTTGAGGGGGAAAAAAGAGTAAAAACAGTCGTAATTACTGTGATATGTAGAACGAACATCCAATTTTTAAATCAATGTGTTTCGTCAGTCATTGTTCCACCAGCATCTGTTTATATTGAATTTTGCGAGGGCCGAACTTTTATGAAAGAAAAATAAGCAAATTTCAGGACGTTACCGTCAAGTATGCTACTAATATTATCCAGTAAAAAATTGTCAAATTTTACAAAAATAACCTTTCTCACAAAATGACCAAACTGCATTTTGAGAATTGACGTGACGTATAGCTAAAAAAAGAATCGCCCTATACTGATGAAATTTGGTATTAATCATTCTAACCTTTTTGTCTAAAATATGACGCTAAATGTTTTCGACAATGAAAAAAAACAACATTTTCCTCCGTACCTCCACCTCCATACCTCCGCCATTTTTAAAGCGTAATGATAAAAAATACCATGTAACAGCCAATAGTAGTAATAAAACATAACCTAGGTATAAAAAATGTTGAAGAAATCTTTCCTTTAAGGGCTTACATATACATCTGGGTAGATAAAAAAGATCGATTTTTCAAAAAGGTGCTCATTCGAAAGTACTATCCTTTGAGTGTTGATCCTGAAAATTTTACAAGGCAATTCGCAGTAATGACGAAGTTATAGCATTTTGTAACTGACCGGGTGAGCAACGATTAACAGTTGGGGCGCAGGTGTAGAGTGTACTCAATACTTAAACGCGTTTTACTCGAAACAGTGTCTTCAAAATCGGTCCCAGAAATATCTCCGCAACTACTGGACCGATCGGGATCAAGTTTCGCACAGTTATGCTTCACCCAATAATCTAGAACTTATCAAGCCATTTTTTCGATACCTGACATAGTTTCTTTTTTCATCATAAGTACTGAACAATTTTGAGGCGAAAAATCGCCTGTTTTGTCCAGTGACTGCTAGGACCCGAAAAAATGTAATTTTTTAATTCCGGCTCGATAAGTACTAGTTTTATCTATCTACTTTAAGGAACAAAGATTTTTTTTAGATGAAAAACGGCAGAGGCATCCCTCTGCCGTTTGAAAACAGTCTGAAAACGACTGTAACTTTTGTAACCAAATTTTCACACAATGTATATAAAATGTCATATTTCAAAATACACATCATGGTTGTTCGATAAAATTCAGTTTTATACACAAAAAAAATTCTTACCCATAACCTTACTTTTAGCCGTCTCAGGTGTATGTAAACCATTTACAAAATCACGAAAATCAGCCATTTTTCCTCGCCTAAAGGTATCTCCCCCTTAATACTTCCATCTCATTGATCTAGCATTCAGGAATAGAGCAGCACATGCATACGCGTACCTGCGTATAAGTGTCGAAATAGATTGGCGCCGAGCGAGATTGTCGAATAAAACACGCTGGAGACCCGAGTCGAAATTTAGACCCTCCTTTGAATGCTCGAGAACCTATTTCCTTTGTAACGCACAGACCGCCACCCTCCTTTGACTCCCCTTGAACCTATATGGAGAAATTTGCACCGTTGGCGACCCTCCTTTAGCCCTACTGAACCTTCTATTCAACCTCCTGAACCTCCTTTAGGCCTATGGGCTCGGCTTGCGTGAACCTACACAACCTCGTTTTGGCCTAAAGTCCTATCTGTACCCTGCAGAACCTCCTTTGAATCCAAAGCAGAAGGAAAATGAAAGATTGGACCCAAAGGAGGTTCTGTAGCGTCAAGCTATATCTGAAAAATAAATTATATGTGTGAATTAAAAATATGATGTTTGATTATTTATTATAAGATTGATTTATTAATTCGACGAACGGAATATGAAAAACTATAGTTTTAATACGTTTGTACTATAGTAATAGTACAAATATAGTATACGTTAATATAATCTAGTAAAGTACGCTGGTACTACATTTGTTTGTGTGTTATTCAAGTTTACCATATTTCTATATTTGAACTATAGTATAGTACAAATATAGTATACGTTAGTAGTCCAGTAAAGTACGCTGGTACTACATTTGTTTGTGTGTTTTCAAGTTTATTTCATTATTATAAATAAATGATATATAGTTTATCTGAAAATATTTTTTAATTATAATTATCCCTTCTTTGGAATATCGGTGAACTGCGGATGGGTGAGAAGGGGGGGAGCGGAGGGCAGCATATTGAAGTAGGCTTAAAGGAGGGTTAGTAGGGTCAGAAGAGGTTTAAAGGAGAGCTAGGAGGCTCTGCGAGCCACCGGTGAAAGGAGTCAAAGGAGAGTTAGTAGGGCGAAAGGAGGTTTAAAAGAGGGTCTGTAGGTTTGCGTAAGCATTAAATCAGGCTCACTAGGGTTTAAAGGAGGTTCAGATGAACCTACTAAACCTCCTTTGAGTGAAAAAGTCCAATTCCTGCCACTTTTGGAGGTTCAGTAGGTTCTGATATACATGTTTTTGAAATTCCCATTTAAACCTCTTGAACCTCCATTGAATGACAAATTGGGATCGAAAGGCGGTTTAAAGGAGGGTCTAAATTTCGACTCGGGGAGCATATGTAATCGCCTCACGGAGCGTTGGAATTAATTCACGGGACACCGGTAGCCTATTGTTGCATGGGTGCATCGAACCCAGTTTAGTCGATTCCTTCACGAGGTGCTCTCAGGAAAATCCTCTTGCATGAAATATTTTACGTAACACAATGTTCCTCCAGATCGCGCTCGCATGCAGTCTCAGGAACAATGACCTAACGGGACAATAGTGAAATATGTTATGGAAATATGTTATGGCAAATGAGCCGTAATGTACGAGAGAGAAATGTACAGTTAAATGCGTTGATGAACGCATAAACGTACTGTGTGTGTGTGCGCGCTCATGTGTTTGTGTGCGAGGGAAGATTCTCATTAAGGATTCTCGAACAAGCCTCATATCGACACGCATTGTATACGCTCGGACGAAGTTATACACACGATATCGAGCATGTCATACCGCGTACGTGAATATCGTGGATCAGCTCGGGGCAAGGCAGAGCGAAAGAGAGTGGGGAGAGGGGGGGAGAGAGATAGAGAGAGAGAGAGAGTACCCGCGGATGGACAGACAGACAGAGCGTCGCATGACAATTACAATGAATCATCGGAGATACGCGACGCAAAATCTTCGTATGTATGTATCCATCTGCGCAATCATGTGAAATGTTACAGAGTGATTCAGAAGCGACGCGTCTCAAATTGTGGCATTGGAGTAGAATTTGTTTTCATTTTTCACTTTTTTTAAACTTCCAAATATTGGCTGTTCTTCGTTGAATGTTGAACCTTTCAACTGAAACAGCTTTGATTCAGGTGCAAAATGGGATATTGGAGCAAAAAGGATCGAAGTTTGTGGGGAACATTTGAAAACTTTCGGAGTCTTTCTGCTAAACATTCAGCCTTGAATCAAAATACGAAAAAAAATATCAAAGCGACAAACCGTGTGTGAAAAATGTGTGGTTTTCTGCTACAACAAGCAAAACAACTGCCGCAAAGTATTCCACACATCATAAAGGAATGTTATGGCACAAGGTAACATGTCTGTCATTCTCCCTTTATTTCTTTATAACTAGATGTCTGATTGAATTTTTCAAAAACTCAATAATACGTGTTTTTTTATTGATTAAAACCTACCATCAAGTCAACCATTCTTTTTTATTTTTACTTCGTTGAGTTATGAAGGGTTAAGAATTCTAGAAAAAAAACTCGCCTAAGGGGAGAGATACTTTTAGGCGAGGAAGAAATTATTTGTCCTCTGATGATTACTGATTTTTTTTCAATTGAAATATTTCTTCACGATATTAGACTTAGGGTAAGTTTCATTATCACGTTTTATTCCGATGAAATTTGGTATAAATATTTCTAACCTCATTGTCTAAAATCTGATTCAAAGTGTTTTTGAAAAAAAAAGTATTGTTATTGCAAAATGTAGCAATTTTTTCCGGAATATTCATTCTTTCTTATTCAAAGCGTATCATTTCATAGGGTTTCAACACTTCTCACTTTTCTTTGTTCATTTTTTTCGTATGAGTGTTAACGAAAGATGAATGTTAATGAAATTTTCGTGCGTTTTTTTTTTCAGATCGATCCCGCCGACGCTATGGGACACGTCGTATGACAACATCCACCACAACCCGATTAGAAGACCGTACCATACCACCCCCATTTTTGAAGATTGATTTTTGTAAACACCATGTGACAGCCAAAAGTAGTAATAAAACATACCCCAAGTCTAAAAAATGTTGAGGAAATCTTTTCCTTAAAAAAAAATCATGAAATCCAGCCATTCTTCATTGACCGTTTGATTTTTCCGACAGCATTTAAGGGAAGCTGTTAATTTCGATACACTTACCGTAACTTGAATTCGCGTCCGAAAATGTTGCTATATATATCGTTATTGTGACACGTTGAATGACTTCCAGAATACATATATAATTAATAGGGTACGGTTATGATACGGATCCTCTCTGAATCAATCTGTATGTTTGTGAGCACATTCACACATATTCGTGCAGAGGAGATGCGCGAAAATACGCTTGTATGCCGTGAGCCGAGCGTGCCCCGCACAATCTGCCCCGTAAATCATCCCCCGCGCTCGCTCGCTCGCGCGCGCAATCCCCGTCGTTCCCCGTGAATAAATGATAGTCTTTACGATCGCGTCTCGAGCGGGCCGCACAACTCCGGTGTACAGAGCTCTCTCGAATCCCGTCGAAGCTAGAAAATATTTGCGCGATAGGTACCCAAAGGCTTTCCATAAACCAGTCACGTCTTCGTCGAGAATCCGTGAGTCTCCGTGCCGCTATTACGCGCGCACACATATACGTTGTGATACGTGTGTACAGGATCTCGAGCCTCTAGGATCTCATCTAAACGGACTAATCCAATATTCCCATACTGGGCGTTGAAATAACGAGCAAAAAAAATGAAAAATTCTGGAAACAATAGTTTGGACGTGCGATAAAGAGTGTATCAAATATTTTTTTGAGCATTTTTGTTGGCACGATATATATATATATATATATATATATATATATATATATATATATATATATATATATATATATGCGGCCCACACACACACTTACACGCGCATACACACACACACACACACACACACACACACACACACACACACACACACACACACACACACACACACACACACACACACACACACACACACACACACACACACACACACACACACACACACACACACACACACACACACACACACACACACACACACACACACACACACACACACACACACACACACACACACACACACACACACACACACACACACACACACACACACACACACACACACACACACACACACACACACACACACACACACACACACACACACACACACACACACACACACACACACACACACACACACACACACACACACACACACACACGCACACACGCGCGTGCGCACGCACACACACACACACACGCACGCGCGTGCGCACGCACACACACATGTGACACATTTTTTGCACGAGGCCGTTCCTGTTCATGCAAAGGAAATTTAACTTTTCGTTGCTTCAGAAACATTCTAAAATGAATTGCCGGATTTTCGGCTCATTTTTCTTTCGGTTTGGAAGAATTTTGCGAAGGGAAAGATAGGGAGAGAAAATAAGACCGTCATCCGTTTGTCGGAAAGTCAGTAACATCCACTGGCTTACCATGTAAAGTTGATATAGAAGCAGTCGTGCACCTTGCTTTTTTATATCTGTTTTCTTGAGACATTCATTAACATTGATTACCCAGCTCAGCTCCCGATTTTGTGACGCAAACTTTTATGTTATTACAAAATCTGATCTCTTTACTAATCCTATTTTGAGACTCAATATCGACATTCTACGTGAAAATACGGAAATTTACCATTGCTTTTTTTTATGAAATCTAATTTTTTTGAAAAATTTAATTTTGATGACATATTTTTAAATTTAGTAAGCTTCTTTGTCGTGATTTTCTTGACTGAGACTTGTTGAGGCAGGCACGTATCAAATACCAAACGCAATCTATGTTTTTTATGCTTGGTGGAAGCGTTCTCCTTGCTCTGCTTTGAAATAGCCAAGATGTTCTGCGAATTTGTCGTCATCTTTTATTTCTATTCTCAAAAAAGCACTTCTCACGAAATTTTTAATCGTTTTTCTAAATTTTCGAATATCATACTCTCCATATAACTCAATATACATATAACACTTACAATATAATAATATATACATATATAATATAACAAAATACATATAACACATAGAATACGGTACTTCGAAGAAGATTGTTTTCGCCTTGCTGAAGTCGACATATCACAGAAGTAATTTATAATAGCAAATAATAAAGACCAAAGAGATAATTTCTTAAGGAGGGAGATACCTTAAGGTGCGGAAAAAATTCGCTGATTGTCATGATTTTTTAAAACGCTTGACACAGTTATATATGCCCACGACTTTGGCACACTGGGTCAATCTGACCCGGATAGTACTTCATCCACCTTCCCTTAACAACCCTTCGGTCGATTTTCATTGAAAAAAGTCCGGGATACACTTTAAAGATTTCTTAATATGTTTGCACAATTAAAATTCCGCAAATATAAAATTTAAGTGTTGTAAGAAATTAAAGAAAGCTTGCAATTCTGGGAAGGTGAGCATTTTATTTCAAATTCGTCCGGGTCAAAATGATCCAGTGTGTCAAGGAAGGGTTAATGAAAGATTTTTGCGACTTCAGCGTATATCACTACTTTTGGCTGTTAGATGGTATTTTTTTATCAATCTTTAAAAATGGTCGATGTTCGCCATGTTCTTCTAAACTGCATATTCAAAGGTGACGTGATAGCTTAAAAACGTATCGACCGATTCTGATGAAATTTCGTATAAATATTTCTA
Source organism: Ophion costatus (assembly GCA_951751655.1). Lineage (NCBI taxonomy): Eukaryota > Metazoa > Arthropoda > Insecta > Hymenoptera > Ichneumonidae > Ophion > Ophion costatus. The sequence goes on along the minus strand of OX632361.1, from coordinate 16,024,013 downwards.
ACCTTATTATTTAAAATATGATCCTAGCGGTTTTTGTAATTGAAAAAAAGTATTTTTGATTGCAAAATGAAGTTATTATTTCGCAAATTAAATTTTTTTTAATTTCCAAGCCTACCGTTTCATCGATTTTCAACGTTTCTCACTTTTTCTAGATTCATATTCTGCGTATGAGTGTTAATGAAAGAAAAATCTTCATTGGTTTTTATTCGGTGTAATCCCGCTGATGCTAGGTGTCACGAGGTGTCTAGACCGTGATTAATAAAAAAACGTAGATTAATAAAAAAAAACACCCTGTAACAGCCAAAAGTGGTAATAAAACATACTCTAAGTCTCAAACAACGTGAGGTTTTTATTTCTTCAAATGTTAAATCTGCCGTTTAAAAAAATAATGAAATTCATAGTTTTTTTCCTCGCTTAAAGGCATCTGCTGAATCAACTGCTAAGTACAGGCTCTATGAATTTAAAATTCGTTTGAAAACCCTGTGTAAAAACTTGAAATATAGGTTGGTATAAGTCTCACCAGCACCCACTCAACACAAAATCACACGAATTACGCCAGCACCAAGATATCAATTTTGTTTATTGACTTCTGTTATTTGTATTAACATTAATATACAGTACTTGTTTCCCAAAACAAGTTTCGTCGATTAAAACAATCTAGAAAAAATATTTTCCCTTCTTGCAAAGGGCTATTTCGGTAAAGCGAGGCATGCAAATATTTTTTTTCCCCCACTGTACACGTTAATAGTTGAAAATGTATGTGCAAAAAAGGGCAATAAAAACGTCTCCGAAAATAATAATAAATCGCAGCGCAAGAGGTTCTCTTATAGCGAGGGCTACCACGTGCTTTTTTCCATTATTTTTTAAGTGTGTTTTCCTTCGGGGTGACTTGATTTATTTTATTGGTATTCTTTGCGTGAGAATCGGAAGAAGTTTAGAGTTTCCAGGTCGACCGCCGATATGCATGCTGTAACAGTTATGGACACGCGGTGTTGTGATAGTGTGTTCGAGGAGCACGGAGACGGGACGTGGGCCACGCGTTTGCGATGGATTCCCATATTCCAAACGAGGGTTAGGAGCGGAGTGTCTCGATCCAACGTATATCGTTCCGAGCTTCCTATATAAACGGAAGAAGACGTACATACATGAGGGCCAGCACTAGGGGATCTCTGAGTGCTCTTTATTTCAGCTGGTGCAACGAAACATCATCAAGATTTACATGCCCAATGATTTGTGACTTCCTAATAATCACGAAATGCTCCTCTCCCATAATAATTGTATTTGATACTTCTCTCATTCCTTCAATTGCCGATTCATTAATCACCCGGATAATTACCATCGATCATCATCTTCCCATTCATGAGATTCTTCATCGACAATAATATTCGTCACCACAGTTTCCCCTACACTAATTAAAAATATTTATTGAAATCACCTGCGTTTAGTTGCCCCTTTTTTGTATTTGAGTTAACGGAAATTTTCGTAAAATTAATTTTTTTAAACTAGATTATACCATTGCAGAGATTTATTTCGAATATATTTAGTAAAATCAACACATATATATATATATATATATTGAACATAGTTTATTAATAAGAAATGTCATATTCCCAACAGTTATGGTATTTATTTATTGAAAGTTATTTATTGAAAGAAAATATCCAGCCGTAGGGGGATTTGTTTACTTGCATCAGCTAGCAAATTCATAGACGTAGTGGTACGCCGTGTAGTCGTGGGGTGGTGCAGGGCCCGAGGTTTCTCCCTCGAGCCATTTGCACTCCGAGCGAGCATATACCCGAGTCCGCGAAACGCATCGACGCACCGTGAATTTTGAGCATTGTCGCTTGTGGTCGGTATGCATTCCGAAAGACGTGGGAATTGCACATCTTGTGCTTGTGATAGCCACGCATAGGAAATATTCTCTTGCAAATACCGTAATCACCATTACATGCCCATTTACACACTTTAATGTAATTTTCAATTTTCATATACCAAAATGGTGGTATCACCATTTTTTTCGTAATTTTTCACCATTAAGGATTAGTAACAAGACGGATGGATATGTATTGTATATGAAAAAACATAGTAATTTTTTCGGTGGCGAATCAAGATGCTAGTGTTAAAAATAAAATATATTCGTTTGAAATAACAACATATTTGAATTGATGACGCATTCACTGCATGCAAATTCGATAGTTTTTCTTCAAATATATGTCTTAGATGTTCTACAATGTATTTTAATCAAAATACGCAACTCAATAAATCTTATCTATACACTGATCCTATTTTAAGACATAATATTCTACGTAAGAACACGGAAATATACAATTATTTACTAAAATCTGATTTTATTGAAAAATGAAAGTTTTATTAATTTTGTTTACATTGCGTAAGACTTTTTTCGTGATTTTCTTGAGTGGGACTTATCAAGGCAGTCACGTATCAAACTCCAAACGTAATCAGCGACTCTTCCATAATCATTCCAGCCACTTCTGTTTTTGATATATTTGAAATAAAAAAACGATCATTCATAAATATTTCTTCTATTTCTTGAAAACAAATAGCAAAGTTTGCTATTTGCTAATAGAATTGCAAAGTTACATCAGTTTCCATAAGGCTGCGTGTAGTTTGTGAATTCTAATTTCTCAGTAGCCAGCTTTCCAATCGTCGTGAAATTTTTACACAACCTTTCAAATGTTTTACATAATGACCGATCAAATTTATACAATTTTATTACCATTTTCAATTTTGGACACAACATCCTTAAGGGGGGTCGGGATACGTTTAGGCGAGGAAAAAATATGCTGATTTTCATAATTTTTGTCTTAAAGGAAAGATTTCTTCACCATTTTCGAGAAATTGGTATAAATCGTTACAGCCTTATTGTCTAAAACACGACCGTAATTTTTTTTTCACTTTTCTTTTTCTTCTTTCACTTTTTCTTGGTTCATATACCGCGTATGAGTGTAAATGAAAGAAACATCGTCGTTGGTTTTTTTTCAGATTGATTTCGCCGACGCTATGTGTCACTTTCGAAGATTAAAAATTGAAAAAATACCATGTAACAGCCAAAAGTAGTAACAAAATATACCCTAAGTCATAAAAATTATAAAAAAATCTATGCTTAAAAAAAATTGTAAATCAGCCATGTTTTCCTCGCCTAAACCTCCTCCTCAAACAGTTGCTACTTAAGGCGAGCAACCCCTTTAGAATTTTCAAAAAATCGATTTTTTTAAACACATTTCGAAAGTATGATACCCAAAGAATATAGTGACGAAAGGATAGCTCGAAATATTGAATATTTGCGCAGTTGTCGCATATAGTCCAGAGCGCGGGGTAAGTCACTACAATTAAGAGTTTTCACTGTTGAAACTTTAAACGCGATTATGTCGAAAATACTTTTTCAAAAACTGCTCGTGTTGTAGCTTAAAAAGTTGTCGACCGATTTGGATGAAATATTGGGAGGATACTCTCAGTAATATTATCGGACGGATATACCTGAAGTTTGAAAGGTAGCGTGTAAATAAATTATTTTTTTGGGGTCAAATATGTCGAAAAAATTGTCGAAAATTCGAACTTTGCAGTAAAAAGGCTCCCGAATTTTCAATTTTGCACTTTTTCATTATTCTTAAGGTATATCCATCCCCTCAATATGTCAGTAAACGAATGACATTAATTATTTTTCAGATCAACAGAAAAAGAGTGACAACTGCAGCACTTTTCGATGTCGCGGAAAACAGGAGTCCGAAGACCCTTAACAACGCCGCCATTTTGTTGGTCATCCCAAAGAAATTTTTTTTTTCCAAACTTGATAGTTATAATAAACTCATGACCAAATTTGAAAACGATCAGATTATTTTATCCTTTCTAAAAAAATTCCCGAAAAATACCTATTTTTCGCGCTCCTAAAGGGATTTCTCGCCTTGACCCAAATAACCGTATTCAAAAACGTATATGTCAATGCGTGCAAAATTTTCGCGAAAAAATTGATTTATTTTCACTTTAAGAATTATTAAGAATATTTGAATTATTCTTCGACACCTTTTCCTCGTAATCGATAAAATTGATATCCATCGTACGCGTCCCCATTCGCATATCTGTAACATACACGCGCTCGCATTGACGCACCGTTCATGCACATTTCGTCCCACATTTCCCATTTCTCCTTCGAGCTCGTCGCCTCTCATTTCAGAGCCTACAAATCTTTACAGCTCATTGAAGTTATGTCACCCGGTCGTAATATTTGAACGAACATCGAGCTTGCTTGTCTCGCGAGTGGTTGATAACGATTCGAAAACCACATCGACGCGGGGTGGAAGAAAGGGAAAAATTGCGAAGGCGTCCTACGCGATTTACGTACGGAGAGTCATCTTGAAAGTCTCACATAGGGTCTCTTATGACGGTCGCAACTCGAAATGCAGCTTCTCAAGCTCTTCCTCGAGTGTACGCATACGCGTATCCGTGTGGATATGGACACGAAGATGAAGCAGACGAGACCCGTTATTCGAGTCCGGTTTCCATCCGGAGGAGCAGGACGGGAACGATAACGAGAGGAGATCTTCTCGTCGTCGACGTTGTCCGGATGTGTGTAGCAACCACGGGGCATAATATCATTCATAGGTCTGCCATTCGTGAGAAAACGAGATATTGAAGAAGAGGCATGACGAGCACGCGTATGCCAAACACCCGGATCGTCGGAGACGTGTATTCCACGCTTTTTATTTTTCTTAACTTTCAACCTGCCGTATTCTATATCTGTATGTATCGCGGTCGGTGTGCGTGCTCGTACGTGGCGTGGTTGTCAGAATCGGTGTGTCAGAGACCACTCGATACGTGCCGACACGTGGGCGCAGATGGAGCCCCGGGCCTGTTTGCCCACACGTTTGAAACTTCCCTGTGTATACATGTACAGGGTGTTGGGAAGGTCGATGCAAAGCCTTAAGGGGGTGATAGGACACCTCGTTAGGAACATATCTACCCTAGGTGACTTTAGTCCAAAGTCTAACTTCGAGTTATCGTGGTAATTGTAATTTTTTGAAAATTTCTCAAAATTAGGTACTAAATCGTTGACCTATTATGTTAATGCTATTTTTTTTACATAGCATTAACATAAGAGGTATTTTTATTTTTTGACAAGTTTTTAATTATTCAACACGTCCCATTTGGTTGATTTTGTGGATAGAGATGATTGTGTTGGTTTTTGTGGATTGAATTCGCATTAAGGGGTCTTCTCACTTTAAACGCTAAAAGAGACTATTTTCATGAATTTTTTTGTTATGTTTATGTTATAGATATTGATATAAAAGTGGTTACACTTCATAAATACACTTTCGAAATACATTTAAAAAATGTTTTTTAAAAATGTATTTATGTAACCCAAACAAACATTAGACGCGTTTTTTCTCGAAACAACATTTTTCGAAGACTTGCTAAAATCTTTGAAACTACTGAACCGATCCTTATGGAATTTAACCATATATTCTTTACAACTATAGCTATAGCGCATATCAAGGATTTTTTTAAATTTTGATATTTACTATTTTTTTTGCCAAAAACGGTTATAAAACACGTTTTTTCAATTTTTTTCGAAAAATGTCCACCATTTTGTTATTTTTGCATATATCAAAAATCGTATAATATGTGCTATAGCCATTAACATACTAAATCTAAAACCGTTTGATTTTTTTGTTTCGGATGATCCATCTTCGAGATTTCATCAACAGCGCAGACCTACAATTTTTTTAGGACATTTTTTCAACTACCATTTTCGTCTATATATAGTGACTCGAATAAATAATTTTTTTTAGGCGCTCCGAAAGTGTATATATTAAGTATAACAACTTTTATATCAATATCTATAATATAAACCTATCAAAAAATGATAGGCTATAAAAAAAATGACAGGATAAGAATGACCTATCAAAAGAATGAAAACAGCCTTTTTCAGCGTCCAAAGTGAGAAGACACCTTAAGCTAAGACGCAAATAAGTTTTTAGTTACCAATTATTATCTGTTTGAACTTTATGAACGAGTTAGCACCTAATTCTGGGAAATTTTCAAACAATCATACTTACTGTGATAACTCGAAATCCTTAGACTGCGGACTAATCGTAAGCTGACCTAGGTTAAATACGTTCCTAGCGAGGTGACCGATCACCCCCTTAAGGCTTCGCATCGAGCTCCCTAACACCCTGTATATCGAGGGAGGATCTGCATTTAAACCCGGTATCTCTATGTAATGTTGGCTATCGGTAAATCTGGCTGTTTTGGACCCGCCGCTTAAGAGGGACCTTTAGGCAAAGAAAACATTTTCGGATTTTCATGATTCGTTTTTAAGGAAAGATTCGTTCACTATTTTTGACAATTCTGGTGTTTTATTACTACTTTTGGCTGTCACATGGTTCTTTCGTAAAGGTGCGGCCGATGAGCCAGCGTAGGTTGATGAGCGAGACGCCGGCTCGTCACGCACCCGATTGGCCAGCCTTTAATTTTCAATAATAATTTAGGGGTTGATCTGAGACCCACACATGCTTATATTAATCGACTCAGAATTTCTCTCCCAACCCCCCATTTCAGGAACCGCATTCAGTTCTGGGACACCCTGTATAGCATAGGTCGATGCAATACCTCCATATACGAAACCTGTAACGTGTATTCTTGGCGGGGTTGGGCATATTCGAATTTTTTATTTTTTATAGAATAATAAAGAAACTTATTCAAAATTCGTTCCGAAAATGAATAATGAATCCAACTCAATTCAGTATTCGTTCCGAAAATGAATAATAAATCATACTGGATTCAGTATCCATTTAAAAATGAATAATGAATCCTACTGGATTCAGTATTTGTTTTCTTTCAATTTTTCCAGATTGTTCAATTTGATGATATCCGAATACGGAATGAATACTGAATCGAATTGGATTCATTATGTTAAGATGAATGCTGAATCGAATTAGATTCATTGTGTTGAAATGAATACTGAATCCAACTGGATTCATTATTCATTTTCGGAACGAATGCTGAATTCATTATTTATGAACTGGATTCATTATTTATCCTCAGAACGAATACTGAATCGAGGTGGATTCATTATCGAAAAAAAAATGAATATCCATCTGACATGCATTGGGTATTATTTTCCTACTCGAATACTAAAAGTATTCGAGTATGCCCATCTCTGGTTCTTGGCTACCAGACCAAAGTCTTCTATCACGCAGACCCTTTAAGGTTTCGAAAACGACTAAATGTAATATTTTGTCTCCACAATGACCCGCTTGAATTGAGGACAGTGATGTCCAACAGATAAAAGATAAGAGTAGTACACACACACGGACTCAATGAGTACATATCCCCCTATTTGGACAACGCACCTGCTTATCGTAAAAAAACACATACCTCAACATCGTCGTCCATCAAGGTATACATCGCGTATGTAAGTGCATCCGGAATATTTCAATTTTTGGTATATCCATGTATTTTGTGCGGACAATTCAACGTACAGAATGCGATGGGATTTATCAAGAACCGTATCGGATTGAGGTTGATGATGTAGGAATCCTTTAGGGTTGAAATTGCACCCGTACATTGGATTCCAATGGCGAGTCCCGATTAGAATCGAATGTACAAGTATGACGTTTCAGTGTAGAGATCGAATGCGATGGCCCATTGGATCCGTATCAGGAAGTGGGAACTAGTATGAGAATCCAATTGGATCCCTTCGACCATTTCTGCATGGGTGTTGATCATCTTCCTCATACGCGACTGTACCCTCTCGGGTTTTGATTTTGTTGTTTCGCCTGTATACGTACATATGTAGATGCACAGATACCTGCGAGCCTGAAAATCCATCGAAACGTCGAATATACACTATATTACGCGAGAGGGGGCGGGAGGGGGGGCTATTGTTTGGTGAAATTGGAGGAAACTCGCAGACCAAGTTGACTTGTATACACGCATTGAACGCATGGGATCGAGAGTCCTGCTGGTGATAGGAGACGCAGGACATTCCAATCGAGGTCCTCGCGCGAGCTGCCATCGCTCCACTAGACATTGGCTGTCGATATAGAATTATCGCGTCGCGCTCACCCTCTCATTATATATACATATCTTTGTCTCCCGTGGCCCACGTGAGCGATGGGGGGAAAATGGAACTCGGTGGAAAATACCGCGCTCGTGCGCAATTTCAAATTCTCTCTTGTTGATTGGATACGCGAAACACATTAAGGAAAAGGTAAGGAAAAACTACGCGGCAAAAGTGTGTGAAGGAAAATTCTCATACTTGCACGGAAAGGTTACGAGGTCGATCTCTCCGATTTCGATGAAATTTCGCATGCTTGTAGAAGGGATGAAAATAAGCGACACGTATTTTTTTTTATATCTGCGGGACCCGATTTTTAAGAGGTGAAGCGCACCCTCGAAAATAGGGATGTTTTTCGTTTTTCATCGATAACGATGCATGATAATTAACGAGTTATAATAATATAATTAATTTAAATTTATAATGAAGGTAATTTTTCTAATCGACATTGGCGTTTTTCTTCTTTCAAATTCAGAAGCGGGCAATGGGGCGAATTGAGATTCTCCTTTCACAGTCCATTTTGCCCCGGAATGCGTTTCGTTTCATTTATCGTAACGACATATAATCATCGGACAAAAACTCCTTCGATTCAATACTATGTTTTTACATCTAGAAAAAACTCGAAAAATTTCAGAAAAATCGATGCAGTCATTTTTGAGATATTTTGCTCGCCGACTATGAAAACGTACTTCCGAGAAAGCGTTAAAAGTTTCGAACGACGCTCCGAGCGATCCGATGGACGTCAACATAAATCAGCCTATAAATCAAATTTGATCCGAGATCCTTGACATTTTTGGGGACATAAGATGATACACCGTCGAAATAAATAGGTTTTGAAAAAAGTGATTTTTCAACTTCCACAACTGGCCATAACCCCTTAGCCTTCTATATCAATGTAACGTGGGTTATCTTCACATGGGAGGTTGTTTCAAGGCACTTAAGGATGTTGAGGCCCTATAAAACATGTTAATGTTAATTGTTCAATAAATAGCTTCTTAATCGTCATCAAATTTTTACACGACCTCCTGAATACTTCATGTAAAAACATACCAAATTTTCAGAGTTCTATCATCATTACTTCAACCTCCTTAAGGGTTGAAATAAAGAATGATAAGAAAATTCGGAAAATTTGGTATGTTTTTGTATGAAGTATTTAAGAGGTCGTGTTAAAATTTCACGACGATTAGGAAGCTCGTTATTAAAAAATTAACATTTTGTTAAGAATAATTTTTAAAAGAAATTAAAAAAAATGTATCAATAAACTTTGTTTTGTTTCCGTTGCTTTCAGTATATTGTAGATATTATCAAATTGGGAGGTCAAAAAAAAAACTTATTGCAAAGTTACATCAGTTTCCATAAAACAACATTTAATTTGTGAATGTTAATTGTTGAATAACGAGCTTCCTAAATGTCGTGAAATTTTTACACGATCTCTGAAATACTTCATACAAAAACATACCAAATTTTCAGAATTTTATCATTATTTGCGATTTGGGACTCAACATCCTTAACCCTTATTCGGTACAGTTCAGTAGAGAGACGTACTCGGCATACGGAGGTTGTTAGCACCCCAGCGACAAAATTCGTTATTACAAATAAACTATTAAATATTTTAATTTGAACTTTTTTTAGGACTTCAAGAAACTTTTTTTTTCGAAAGTCGAAAATTTGATTTGGGTATATTCAAAACATTTTAATTGCTAAAGAATTCAGGTACTTAAGGATGTTGAGTCCCTATGAAACATGTTAATGTTAATTGTTCAATAAATAGCTTCTTAATCGTCATGAAATTTTTACACGACCTCCTGAATACTTCATGTAAAAGCATACCAAATTTTCAGAACTCTATCATCATTACTTCAACCTCCTTAAGGGTTGAAATAAAAAATGATAAGGAAATTCTGAAAATTTGGTATGTTTTTGTATGAAGTATTAAAGAGGTCGTGTTGAAATTGCACGACGATTAGGAAGCTCGTTATTAAAAAATTAACATTTTGTTAAGAACAATTTTGAAAAGAAATAGAAAAAAATTTATCAATAAACTTCGTTTTGTTTCTGTTGCTTTGAGTATATTGTAGATATTATAAAATTGAGAGGTCAAAAAAAAACCTTATTGCAAAGTTACATCAGTTTCCATAAAACAACATTTAATTTGTGAATGTTAATTGTTCAATAACGAGCTTCCTAATTGTCGTGAAATTTTTACACGACCTCTGGAATACTTCATACAAAAACATACCAAATTTCAGAATTTTATCATCATTTGCGATTTGGGACTCAACATCCTTAAAATCTATGACATATGGTCGTAAAGTGCAAACCACCCCAGTGGGTCGAATAAGGGTTAAAATTTGATCGAGTAAATCGTTGGTTTTGAGCACTGGAGGGTCCTCGAAGCCGAATGTCTCCAAACCACATGATTCGCAGATCCTCGCACTTGTCAGTTTCCGATTCCGAGAATCCCCTGCACAGAGAACTCCCAAAATTACTCTGCGCGAGCACGGGGTGAGTAGGGTCGAATTCAGCGACTAGTTTGATTGAAATTATGTTTGGCGAATTAACACGTTCGGCACGATTTCGATCTCGACCGGAATTGATGAAGGCCGAATCGTATATCTTTGTATGCCAGAGTCAGTCCCTCGTTCCCTGCTTCCCGCAAGATCAACCGCCAGCTCTTTAACTTTTTCGCCAATCGGGCAAACACTGGGGGAAAACTTCCGACACGTGATCACAGATGTCGATATTTGGAAAGTTTCGACGATAAGTAACGACGCGTGACTGTACCTTGTAACGTTGCGTTACAAATATCGAGAATATTTGAGAAAGGTGTAGTAAGCGAGCTGGCGCTACTCAGTGGTCGGGGCATTCGCCCGGCAATCGAAAGGTCTCGGGGTCGAATCTTGGAGTTTTTTTTTTCGGGAAGGGTACAAATGGCGCTCAACGTGGGGTCCACGGCATCAAGAATGTACCGAACCAAAATTATCCTTGATAAAAACTCGACTCTGGCAGGCGGTGTTGTAACGTTGCGTTAAAAAAATGAAAAATTTTCGAGAAAGGTGTGGTAAGCGATCTGGTGCTGCTCAGTGGTCGGGGCATTCGACCGGCAATCGAGGGGTCCCGGGTTCGATTCCCAGCTCAGAAACGCACCGGATTTTTTCTGATCGTTCTTTTAGAGTTTTTCCAGGCGGTTACAACATATAGACTCGCATGTCCGATTGCTCCAGTGCGTCAATTCTTATTTACCGCCTTCGACAAAAATATGTGCAGAGCAATTCAGTCATGATCAATATATGCATACGTATTTTCGTTGCGACTGAAGGAGCACGGAAAATAAATAATAGATACCAAATCTGAACGCGAAAGAGGATGTACCCTTTCACTTTCTCAGTCATCAACACACATGTGCGTTTGTCTCTCGTTTTCCGCTCTCTTCATTCACACACATCGAGTGCATGCGCCCTGAACAAAGCATTTTCGTACACGCTCGTACATACCAAAGAGCAAGGCACAAAACATTTTTTTTCTATGTGGACGCCGGAAAAAACGACACAAATACGCCGCATATATTTTATCGGATGTACATTGTGCACAATGCCATGGATCGAATAGGTGAGTGAAAAAAAAACAGATAAAAAAAGTTTTAAAAAAGCAAGACGAAAAAAGGGCGACGCGGTGAACTGAATCGACATTGCGGAAGCCAGAACGCTTCGGCTTTTAAATAGTGAATTTTTCGTTGATATTCTTTTTCCCCGGCACATCCGGTGTGTCTCGATCTCTCATGCGAGAGAACGCGGTGCACCCGTGGGTGCGGATGATTCGTGAGACGCGATCCAACGATCCCACCGGCTGCACACAGTGCACATGTTCATGTACGTGCAATTCGAGTGAAAGCGTTCCCGAGAAATGCGTTTGGGTGCATCCAATTTTCTTGCTCCCTTCTCAACCCCCTTGATACCTGAGGGATCGTCCCGAAAGAGCAAGAAATGTTCACCCCTCATTCGTCGACTCGGATGAAGGGGACGAACATTTTCGGGTCCCCATATTCGCGAGCAAACTTTTTTCATCCGCGTATGGACGAGGATACTTTGCGAACGTAATTTCCAGTCGTGGTCTTTCCTTGGCCAACGTATAAACATTTGTTCAGGATCACTTACGTTCCTGCTTCCATCGCAAGAGCAAACAAAAACCACCCCCGCATATCTAATTCTGGCTCGTTCGAGAATATAATAACCCTCGTGCAAGGGGCCGCCACGTCGGGCATATACGCGACGGAAATTTGAGATCATTTCGCGATGGCGCTTCACGTTTTTTTCGGCGTAAGGAAGAGCGAAAGAGAAGGGTTGAAAAAGTGCGTGATGCCCATGAAAGAAAAAAATTCCTAGGTACGTCCTCGATACGTGCGCGCGTATACAGGATCTCCTCGTGGATATACGTAACGGCAAGGAAGCCCCGTGTTCCTTGTACCCAGAAATGGCCAACCCTTTGACACCAGATCTTTTCCTTGACTCTCAACCCTCTAGGGCTTCGTGTACGGCTCGTCGCCTTCTCTGTTCTCCTTCCTCTCTCTCTTCTACTCGCACGACCCTCCTTGCTCTGCTCTCAATGTGAAAGACCCAACCCTCAAGCTGCTGGGGGAACAGTCAAGAGCCATGGAACTTCTTAAGGGCAGATATACACCTAGGAGCCGGAAAAAAGGTTATTTACTGTGATTTTTTTCGTTTCAGTGATCTATCTATTCCTCATATGGCGCGATGGGAGTTCCCAAAATATTTTCGTTATAAAGCGTTATTATTATTCATAAGACAAGATTTTTTTGCATTGTTGAAACATGAAACGATGTATTTTTAAATATTAAGTTGCGAGCTTATGACATTTTTAAGAGTGAATACGATTGTACGATTTTAAATGATGACGAAATAATATGTACGCAAATTGGTCACGTCACTCGAGCCTACGATGGTACGAAATGTATTGTACAAAAATGGTAGTATTAACGGGAGATATACACCTAGGAGCCGGAAAAAAGGTCATTTTCGTGAATTTTTTCAAGGAAAACTATTTGAAATTTCGGATTGGAGTTTTAATTATCTAAAAGTATATACATTCAAAAATATGTGTAGTTTTCTTTATTTGAAAATATCAAAAATATACAAGGATATTGTATGATCCTTGGAGCGTCGTAAAAAAATCGGTACCCGAAATTTCTCGAAAACCAATGAACCGATTGCCTTTAGGTTTTTGGTGGTTATTCTATACACCATTATCGAGTACTTGTCATGGCCGATTTTGAAAATATCGATTCATGACAAAATGGCGGACGTTTGAACATAAATAGTGATTTTTGGGCCAAAAATTAGTTATTATTTTGCCTATAAAACAAAAACTGAATAACGGAAAAAAAAATCTTATGACAATTATCCTTGTATATTTATCTTTAAACAAGGAATATACAAGGAATATTCCTTGAATTCCTTGAATATACAAATATACTAGGAATATACAATATCCTTGTATATTTTTGATATTTTTAAATGAAGAAAATTAAACACATTTTTGAATGTATATAATATTAGATAATTAAAACCCCAATCCGAAATTTCAAATAGTTTTCCTTGAAAAAATTCACAAAAATGACCTTTTTCCGGCTCCTAGGTGTATATCTCCCGTTAACTGAATATCCCTAGTTGTAACTTTTCGACATCAATCTTTGTCAACGTTTTCATCGGCCCTTATTAGGGCCACAAGGATTACCAACGTAGTAGAATTGTATAATACATCATACTCCCCCATATAGGCCTCGAAATATTTGAAAATTTCCTATTTTATCACGTGTTTCCGCGAACTTCAAAACCCCATAATTTATGGATTGGACTTATGGATGGAATAAACAAGTTCACGGTGAAAAAAATGTTCCCGTCGTTTTTCGGAAAAGTCCTCATCCTGCATAATTACCAAAATATTTGATTATGGTCGACTGACAGCCGATGATCGGAAAGCAACTCTCGAAAACGTCTTTTGCAGAGAGGTTCTCTAATATAAAAGAATTAAACAGATTTCGCCAGTATATCGGTTTATCCTGTGATCAGTCGAAGGAATTTCCGAAATATCAATTTCTTCAAAAACAGCGCGTGTTCGAAGTGAGGTTTTTTATTTTTGCGAAAAAAATAGGCATTTTCCGGTGATCCAATCGAAAATACACATCAGACGAAGTTCCTTCGATCAAATACTATACGTTTATATCTAGAAAAGAGCTAAAAATTTCAAAAAGATCGTTTCAGTAGTTTTTGAGATATTTTGCTCACTGACTTTGAAAACATAGTTGCGAGAAAAAAGCGTTCAAAGTTGCAAACGACGCACCAAGTGTGCTGACAGGCGTCAATATAACAGCGTATACATCTGTCAATTTTGATCGGATCACCTTGAAATTTTTAGAGACGTCTTATAAGATGACTTACTGGCAAAATCTTTATATTGATTTTGAAAACAGTAATTTTTCGACGTATACTACTAGGCATAACCCCTTAACTGATAACATGAAAGTTCTTGGTTACAATTAAGAAGATTGTGACTTTAAAAAGCCCTGAGGGGGCACGACTTAGTCAAGCTTGCCCTATTTAGGGTCCGAGTCACTTAATTTTGATTTCCGTTTGGACTTGACAAATTGTATCAACGATTCGGGATAGCACAAAAGTTCAGTACCAAACAAATAAATATCCTACTAAATGGACATACATGTATACATGTTGTGGATATTAAAAAAAACACTCGAATCGAATTAATCAATTTGCACTCGATTAAATATCCTATTAACCGATTAAATATCCTATTAAATATCCTATTAACCGGATTTGCATTCGATTGGATATCCTCTAAACATGCTATAAATATTTTATAAGTAGCCTATAAATCTGCCAATTGTGATCCCATTACCTTGAAATCTTCAAGGTACATTTATCAGATGATATACTGTCAAAATATATTGGTTTTGAAAAAAGTGATTCTTCGACTTTTACAACTAGGCTCACCCCTTAATAGTACTGTCTTCAACCATTTGCTGTATTTTCTTTGGCGCAGCATTTTTTTAACGCCCTTGGAAAATTAGTCCTGCTGATGATCGTGACAGCAATACGTTTTGTCTTTTCGCTTTAGATCCATTTTCTGTTTACGTTGACTTATAATCTGGACAAAGTAAAACTACAGCTGATTATGTGTTTCAATTGCATTGCGTTTTCTACGATTTCCTGGTGATGATTTTTCACTCGCGTTTCCATTTTTATTTCGCGCATATATATTTCTTCGTGGCGAATTTCAATTTTGGGGATAATGCGGTTTAACACGCAAACACTGCATCGCATGTGGGTGCATTTATGTCCACATTTGCGTGGTTCAGGGCCGAACAATGGGTCTGATAATTATTTTTACGGTGCGCCACAGCCCTCGCTTGCCTCTTCTCTTCTCTCGACTGACACTGCTTGACCCCCACGCGTACATTCTCAATTCCGAAACTTAACCTTTTTAACGAGGTCCGACAAGAGCCAAAGGCACTCACCCAATTGCTTAATTAATTCTGTCGGTCTTGCATCCACGTCACTTTCTCTCAATTGGGGATGATATCGTAACGTATACACGAGCGCGGTGGATTGCACGGTTTCGCATGAATCACGTAATCCAAGAAGGTTCACAGGTTCACAGGGCACGGAATGTCTTTTTCGAAAATTGCTGTCAATATGCGCCTCTTCGTATTTTTGTATTGGTGCTATTACAATACGATTCGTAACTTTGTTGTTTTGGATTGATGGCATACCAGACTTTTTTTACGCCCAATGGAATTCTGGATTTACTTTTTTTACATTCAATGGAATTTCTGGATTTACGGCTTCTGGTTTCCACTGAGTGCAAATTTCTCTGCAACAAAACGTTTATTCGATTTTCGTAACATTTTATTCCAATGGAATATACTTTTTTATTCACTGCAATTAAATTATCGATACTTAAGGAGGTACGATCACTTCCACGGGGTCAAAAAAGAGTTTACATTTATTTTACCCGCAGCTGCTCTGATTGGTGTTTACTTATTCGTATTATCGTATTTTCGATTCGTATTATTGATTATAATCTGCCAAATGTTGGGGTAAATGATGAATTGATTGCACGTGGATACAGAAAAATTAAAAAATCAGATTGTCAACGACTCGATAGTAATCGTTGTAATAATAATATTAACATATCCGCCATAAAAGCGGACTAAAAAGACAAAAAAATCAGCCGGAAACCTATTAAAATAGGCTTGAATTACCACAGCCGAATTAACACGATAGGCAGAATATAATGATACATATCGATACGTGATAAATGATAAAACTTCATAAATTGTTGTTTGCAAATTTTGTGGCGATTTCTATTCGAATGAATTTCAAAACAAAGCTGGGTTATGTTTGCCAAACACATCAGCTGTTACTAGCGACGTTGCTAAGTCTGTGGGTGCTATTTCGTCGTTCTGATCATTTTCAACCGAAAATTGAAACTTTCTTGTAATGTAGTGCTTTAATTACACGGTGAAGATTGATTTTTTAATTTTTTTACAATACCTCTTATATCTAATCTATCGAATTTCAGTTTTCCAACGGGTTTAGTTGGATACGTGAGCAGAAAAACCACGATCACCGCACTTCCGGTTGACCGTCTCCATTAGACGACGTGCTTCAGTAACTCAAAGTGCTCGACTTTGAAGTTTTATTGCGAAAAAACTAAACGGTCAAAATAGCTCAAATTTTGGCAATAGGGACATAAAGTATTCGTCAAAATCATATAAAAATTTCAAATCCGAAAGTTGGATTCGTAGTAATGATCGTACCTCCTTAAGCAACATTTTATTTCGTCATAGAAGGATAATCCTTCTAAAAGGAAAACGTACGTTCGACTCTGATATAATTTTCTTCAAATCTAGTAACCTTGCTTATTCTGTCGAATTCTCGGATTTGATGACACTATAAAATAGCACATCCGAAATTACGATTGGAAATACTAATCAGTTGATAGTTTTTCATGAAAAAATCTTCGTTGACCCAGACGAATTAGAAATAAAATAAAATAAAATAAAACTTTCCTAAAACCGAAATATTTCAATAATTTTTAACAAACCTTTTATACTTCCCGAATTTCAATTATACAGACATATTAAGAAATGTTTAACGTGTATCCCTGATTTTTTAAAATAAATACCGAACGAAGGGCTGGTAATGGCAAGTCAATGAATGCGGGTCAAATTGACCCATCGGGTGCAAATCGTGGCCAAATATAAATGTGTCAACAAAGGGTCAGAGTTCCTTAGCGGAGCTGTTTTTTCTCGCATTTAGAATGTGTTTGTTGATTCAAAATAGTTCTACGCACTCTGAATTGATTTTTGGAGTCTGATAACTTTGAAAAAAATCGATGGGCTGATTTTGAAATTCTGGCCAAAATCGAAAAACGATCGGAGTGCGATGAATCAAATTGCATTTTGAAAGAGATACGGTTGCGAAAGAATGAGCGCAAAACGAAGTTTCACATCGAAACAGTACAAAAATGACGGGCAATGCAGTGAAATCACAATTTTTTATCGAAATGCAAAAATTGGATTTTTCATTTTTTTACATAAGTTGATTTCGATATATCTTTACCCCTGAATATGAATTCGCCATGTATTTCCTCCCAAACTTCCAATTTTCATTATGGATCGTCAAAAATGTATAGCGACGGGTTTTCTGCATTGGCCCGAGGGAATTTTGAGTTTTGAACAGAAACTCTGTCATATTCGTAACCAGAGGAAAATTTGCTATCGAATGGCCTTCGAAAATACGTGAAAAGTCGCAAAAAAAAAATTTTCGACTCTTGCCACTTTTCTAGAATCGCTATAATCGCCACAATCTATGATCCATCTTTAAAATTCTGCCAAAAATAGAAAAATCATTGGAACTCCATGAATCAAACGCAGTTTAAAAGAAAAAACGATTACGAAGAAAATAAGCATAGATTGGAGTTCCAAATTGAAGCAGAAGATAAATGATCGACGATCAGTGAAGTCAGTTTTTTTTGGCCGAGATGGGAAAAAATGGATGGTGAATATTTTCTTAGAATCCCATATCGATGTATTTTTACTTGCATTTTATTGATTGCTGCCAAAGCCTTCACTTTTCATTAAAAGTCATTGGGAATATATGGACTATGCTACATCCCCAACTTAAGACGGAAGCTTTAATCTTGTCCTCCCTTCAAAGTGTTACCTATTTCATTCGATTCAATGCACGCCTCCCAAATATAGGGCGAGCAAAACGAAAATAAAAGGGCGTTTCACCCCTTAATTTTCGTTTTATCCAATTTACCCTTCACACTAAAACAATTTTCGTTTCTGTTTCACTGAAATTGCTAAACTGCTTACCGGTAAATCTGCAAGATCAGCCCTTGGCAACTACCGAGAGGTGGTTTCAGCTCTCAAAACAGTTTTTCCGCCGAAAAAAAAATACGTACACAACAGTTTCCAATGCTGTACCATATACACACGAGTTTCAACTAAATCGAATACGGACACCGAAGTGGCTACCCTTGTTAGAGAGGAAAAGCTGACACACTCTTGTACACCGGTGTATGAGAATCTCGACTACACATTGGGTTTCCCGAAGTCACTCGCCCGTTTCGTTGCCAAGTTCATCCTTAATTGGGAAGAGATCGAGCTTTCCTCGCTCCATCGCGTACTTGTAACGTTTTCGAATTAGCGACTTCGAGGAGGCTCGAGGGCAGAGGCCGAGGGTAAAGGGGGTGAAGAAATAAGGGTTCGAGCACTCGATTCGATTATCGAAGCTCGAACCAACTTCTTTCCCGCGTCTTTTACGTGGCTACGATATACACGTACACGGTCCTTACCGTGTACACACACATATATATGTATATATACTCACACCCCCATATATGTGTGTGTTTATATTTAGTAAGGAGTACATACCACTACCCCATGTGTATTTTTCGGTGTGTGTGTGTGTGTGTGTGTGTGTGTGTGTGTGTGTGTGTGTGTGTGTGTGTGTGTGTGTGTGTGTGTGTGTGTGTGTGTGTGTGTGTGTGTGTGTGAGTGTGAGTGTGTGGGTGTGAGTGTGTGGGTGGGTGTGTGTGTGTGCGCATAGTAAGGAGTACATTCATATACACCACTTCCGCATGTGTATGTTTCGGTGTGTGTGTGCGTATACGTGGGTACGTGTGTGTACATAGTAAGGAGTACGTAGATACACACGCACCCCACGTGTGTGTGTGTGGGTGTGTGTGTGCATGCGTGGCTGAGTGTGCGGGGGAGGGGGGTGTGCATAGTAAGGAGTACGTACATACCCTTCCCAATGTGTATGTTTCGGGTGTGTGTATGTGTGTGTGTGTGTGTGTGTGTGTGTGTGTGCGCGTGTGCGTGTGTGTGTGTGTGTGTGTGTGTGTGTGTGTGTGTGTGTGTGTGTGTGTGTGTGCGTGCGTGCGTGCGTGCGTGTGTGTGTGTGTGTGTGTGTGTGCGTGTGTGTGTGTGTGCGTGTGTGTGTGTGTGTGTGTGTGCGCGCGCGTGCGTGCGTGCGTGTGTGTGTGTGTGTGTGTGTGTGTGTGTGTGTGTGTGCGTGCGTGCGTGTGTGTGTGTGTGCGTGCGTGCACGTGCGTTTCAGTGTGAGTAGCCCTTCGGGGTGAATAGCCCATTGCCATCTCGTCATGAATTTTCCTTTGCTCTCTCTCCCTCTCTCTCTCTCTCTCCCTCTCTCTCTCTCTCTCTCTCTCTCTCTCTCTCTCTCTCTCTCTCTCTCTCTCTCTCTCTCTCTCTCTCTCTCTGTCTCATGCCCGACCCTTCTCGTAAAACCGAAGAATTTCACTCCAACGTCCCTCCACCGCGCGTACCCGCCAAACGAATCCGATATATAGGTACACCGATATGGGGCGTTTCACGCAAAGTACAATAGGTCTTGTCGCAGTCAACATTTTTCGAGCTCCTTACAAGCTTCTGCGACTGAGTTGAGCGAAACGGGACAATCAATTGAGCCATAACAGATACCGCCTGACTCACGTTTTCCCGTTGACTTTTTTTTCTCCTTGAAGCTTACGACCTTGATTCGAAAATCATACGGTTACGAAAGTGGTCTTTGTTAGGACAAAAGAAAAAAAAGAATCCGACGTTGGATGGAGAAATCTCTCTATATGTGCATGGGTGTATATGCAGACTGCAGACTGTCGCGAGACTCTCGGAACGGGAGAGCTTGACGAACGGAGAGACTGCTTCATCAGCGAGACACGTAGAACTTTGTATAAATGTATATAAGCGCACTGTAGGACGAAAATACACCGGGATGATTTCTGTCATGGTCACAAACTGGAGAGTCACGGCCAACCGAGCCCGCGACGCAAGATGCGCTTCACATCTACAAAATTCTCCGACACGTCTATATACATGTATATATGTACTGAGCTCGCGTCTTACGAGGGCCAGGGTACTCGAGAGCTAGGAATAGTTCATTGAAAGATGGAAGGGGCTTGATTTGAGAACACGAATGTTCGACCAGCACACGTCTGCTTCGAAATTAAAATTGAGCACGGATTTATCGGTCTGCGCCGCACCCCTTTCTCTTAATTTCGGCTTTCAGTATCTCGTTCGGATAGAAAAAAGAGCGATAAACGAAAGTGAAAATAAAGATGCGATTTTGTCAGTCGAAAGGCAAAATACCATCTTATGACGTGGGATGTGAATATATAAAAAATGTGAGTAGATGAAAAGTGAGTGTATGAAAAATGTCGAGTATTCACAGTTAAATTTCACCCAATGCCGGTTATTTTATGTTCCGTAAGAGTAGGCGAATGTAAATTGAAAATATTCTCATCACTGGAAAAACGTGCTGAATATATATTACCTAATATTAGGTGTAGTAAAAAGAAATCCATTATTGTTGTATGAAATTAAAGAAAAAAATAATGGATTTCGTTTTAATACACCTAATAATAATTTATCGTCAAGTGTTGGCAAAAGCGACCGAGCATACGATTAGTCTTTTAAGTTTTTTTCTCATAAATGTAATAACGGTCAAATTTGAGCCGTTGAAATTCAACGATTTCTCTTCTTCGTTTTCCATTCATTTGTTTTTTTTTCTTATCATAACATTTTTGTTCTTATAAATTTTTAATAACGGTCAAATTTAAGTCGTTAAAATGCAACGATCTCTTTTCTTCGTTTTTCATTCATTGGTTTTTTTTTGTCATTATGGGAAGCCTTTTTTGATAATTGAGCAAAAGTTGAGCAAAAGTTGAGTTGGAATTTGCATTCCAACGATACAAACTTCAACATCATAATGTTTAACAAAGCTTCACCGTGTTGTTGATCGACTACGAGAACGAATTGGCGAATAATTTCCATCCAGTCAATTCCACCGGAAAATGGAATTTCTTTTCGATGCCTCTTCCAGTCTTGTTATCATGTTGGATAAAAGAGGAGCGGGGAAAGAAAAAGTTTGCAAACAACGATGGGGTGCGCTTCTGCAAGGAGCGCTAAAAATTACCATAGCTTATACATTTATAACTCAAGCGATTTTCAGTGTTGATTTTTCCTCGTCATGCTTCACCGGGAGTTCATTACGCCATGAGAAAATCGTTCTCTAGTATATACATACATATATATATAATATAATACGGTAGAGCGTTGATTATTCGAATCAGTTGGGGCCGGCGCCTTTCGGATAATCGAAAATTCGGATAACCGAACAGCAATACTCCGTGGGCGAAAAAACGTTAATTCTTTGAATATGATATATATATTTAATATATATATTTAAAAACACAATGAACATTAATATGTTAATCATACAAGTACATTATTGACTAATTGCAAATAACCATTGTATAATTCATTGATATAGAACAACCTTAAATATGTATTTAAAAATAATCAACATTTGTACATTTTTGAGTTCTTATCTATGTATTCAAAAAAAAGTCTATTTATTAATTTATTTTGACAAAGTCTATCTATTTATTTTTGAAAAGTCGATTTGACGCGATTGGACTCCTTTCTTTCGGGTTTTCTGAAAGCAAAAGTGTATGTCACTGATCCACAGACCATTCCGGAGCCAAAATGTTATAGAAAATTTCGTCGAAAGAGTGAACATTTGCAAACAGGGACGAGGCCGCCATTTATCGGATATTGACACACATAACCTCCATATTGGTACCTTATATTAAAATGAAAATATTTATGCTATTCAAATAAATAATGACTTTTATTAATAAATTGAAATGTCAGGTCATTTGAGACACCCTAGATATATACGTACATGCCCAAGAGGGCACCCCCGAATGATCCTCATCCAATTTGCGAACTATACCGATCGACTTTTTTCCCTTCACAAATAAAGTAACTTTGTGCGCAATGAGAGTGACGATACCCATGTGCGGGTCTACGACGTTCCGAGTACGGCCGACGTTTGGCTGTATCGTGGCAACACGTCGGCTGCCAACGGTCGACGGCCTATGATGAGCCAGCGTTGGCGAAACGTACTAGCCATGGTTGGCTATCAGGCGGCGATGGCTCGGCAGTCGACGATCGAAAGGCGACTATGGCGCAGAGTTGCCGAAACCGTTATTCGATCGTCGCTCCGACGGTACGCTTGATAGTTGGCGCAACGCTGGTCACCACGGTTCATCCGACGCTGGCTAGTCGTCGCCCGGGTGTAGTTGGCCATGTGTGCAGACCCAGAATACAGCCAACCCTTGGCAGTAAGACGGCGTCGAATAAACAGCCGACGGTCGGGACGCGACTATGGCTTAGAGTTGGCGAAAGTGTTGTTCGAACGTCGCGCCGACGTTACGATCAGTACTTCGCGCAACGTTGGCTACCACGTTTAATCCGACACTGGGTAATCGTCGCACGGGTGTAGGTGACCATTTTTTGTAGACCTAGAGCTCGACCGATGCTTGACCGTAAACAAAGTCCAGTAGACCGTTGGTACCCGACCTCCACCGTTCGAATTTTCTTTTGAGCTTGCCTGAACAGTATTGTGTAGCGCGCAACCTAAACGGTGTCGATATTCCACAGTGGAATTAATTTAACCAATGGCGGATAAAAATAGGTCTTCGTATAATCGCGTAAAAAAGTTTCGTCGTCTCCATAAAGAGGAAAACGAAGTTAACGCTTCTGCCCACCAATCAACTTCTAACAGCTACACGGAGAGAATTTTTAAGTAATTTTTACTGTGAAATCACAATAACTCGGTGACAAATGTGCAATTCTACAGGTTTTTAGGAAATAAATTATAAATTTTCATGGAAATGAATCAAAATTTACTTTTGCGTAACAGAAATTTAAAATATTTTCCAGAATTTTTACTGAAATTAATAGTAAAATTTCATGAAACGTAAAGATTACGACAATAAGTTAAAAAAGTGCTAATATAAATGAAATTTTTCAGTGGAACATTGAGAAATTTGCGTGTTTTCCATAAAAATTTAAAAAAGGAAGCCGAAATTTTCCGTGCGTCCACCGGAATTTTACGTTCTTTATAGTAAAATCAGTTAGGGCTAGGTCGCCTGACCGTACGCGTGAGCTCTGTGTGCGAGCGTGCGTATACGTGAACGCAAGCTGTGAGAGTGGGCTTATGTATGACGCAGTATGACGAGTACGAACGACGCCGACCCGCGTTGCTTAGCAACAGCGGTACCGCGCATGCGCATTATAGCACGAAACATGGGCCAAGAAAGCCTCGTGGTCTCGTGCAGTCTAACGTGTTCTACGCAGTTGTACGCAAGAAAACAAAGAAACGTGAAAAGAAACTTCGATAAAGGACGTCTACAATGGTACGGAAAGATGATATGCTAAAATAAATAGCAATCAAGAACACAAATGTTCAGAAATACAGTATATAGAGTATTTATTTAATCATAGGGAATTCATTTTTCGCTAGGGATTTTAGAAATTTCAAGTTTGTCCAGGTTATTTTTACTGTAGAAACTTGGAAGTTTTGAGGCAGCCCATTGTTAAAATTCTACACGAGAATGTGTCAGAATTTTTACTGAAAGAAATGTAAAAAATTATGCTACTTGCTTAAATTTTTACACGAATGAATGCAAAATATTAAAAGCTAGTGTCAATTTTTGACTATGTGCACATTTGTCAC
Organism: Ophion costatus; assembly: GCA_951751655.1. NCBI lineage: Eukaryota > Metazoa > Arthropoda > Insecta > Hymenoptera > Ichneumonidae > Ophion > Ophion costatus. The sequence goes on along the minus strand of OX632361.1, from coordinate 15,999,788 downwards.
CGGTTTCAAATTTTTAATGTAATTTTTACGGAGATTTCACCGTAAAAAATACTTAAAAATTCTCTCCGTGTATGTTTCGGGAGCAGACACGATTGATAGTTCCTTTGGGCCTTCTTCACATTTTTTTTACCATTCTAGCGTTTATAACGTTGTAGGACTGAATATATTAATAACGTTGTAAGACTGAATATATTTATGAAGTTGTAAGACCGAATATATTTATGAAACTGTAAGACTGAATATATTTATGAAGTTATAAGACTGAATATATTTATAACCTAAGCTAGACATCAATACGTCAATCACTGACAATAAATTTCTATTAATGCTATGTCTTTTTTCTTTTAAATAGTCAATCTGCTATTCCTTTAAACACCCTCTCGTAAATGTAGTGCCATCGTCGCAAACGACGTAGGGTCGATTGCGCAAACGACGTAGGTTCGATGCCGCAATGGATGTAGGGTCGACGCGGTGATCGACGTAGGATCGATACCGCAGTCAGCGCTGGGCCGACGCAACAATCGGCTTAGGGCCGACGTTGCAATCGACGAAGGGCCAACATCGATTAAATATTGTGGCGCAACGTTTGGGAGGATCGTCGGGCCGACGTTATCATTTGGACGTTTATTGGACCCCGAAACGACGTTGGCGAACAGAGTCGGGCCGACGTCCTAACGCCGGCAAGCGTCGTTGCGCCAACGTAGGCGCGACTTTAAAATCCTACCTGGGTACCTTCATTTCCTCGTTGTAAAAAAAAATACACGCGCGTTGCGAGGCGGCGGATGAGATCAGAGAAAAAGCCGATTCATTTTCACGTATTTAGTTTGGCGATTGAACATTTTTCGTGAGAAACGCGTCGGTGAAGAGTCTCCGGGCAATCAAATAGAAGATTTGTGTTTCGACGAAACGTAGGCGTCTCTCGTAAGCCATCTCGGTGCCGTGGGTTAGGATCTTAGGAGGGGTTTCGAGTTTCTGTACTCTGTCTAGGTTATAGGGACGAGAGGAAAAGCGGGACAGCGGGAAAGAGGGAGAGGGACAGGGAACGAGAATATATAGGATGTTGGAGTCATAAAACCATGGGGGTGGATCGTAAGTGCTTTCTCACTGCACCAGACACTCAACGATAATTCCGAAGATAGTGATGTGCTTATGCGTATACGCATGCACAAATGGGCGTATATACAGGGTGGACCATTTAACGTGACCTCCCTAACTATCTCCGTTGCTTTTAGAGTGACGAAAAAAATGTATATTTTGGTGAAAAATCATTTCAAGGTCATGATATCATAGGTCGTCGGATTTGTCAGAATATCAGCTACGTCTCAATAAAAAAAAGAACATGTTCCTATTTGAAAAACCATTGATGACCTTGAGAACGCAAATATTATGACCTTGACAAAAAATACTTTTTCACCACTGTATCAGCACTTTGAAATCAATCAAATTACCTCCCGACATTTTTTTCGTCACCCTAAAGGCATCGGAGATATTTGGGGTGGTCATGTTAAATGGTCCACCCTGTATATAATAGGCTGCTGTCAAACAAATGGGCACAGAGCGCAGTATCGAACACGTGTGACGTGGACTGATCGTGAGCCTTTTTCATGTTGACTGAATGTTTTAGGCGGCGGTGTATATTACGTTGTACTCGCAATCCCAAAGTTAATTTGATTACTCGATATGTGGGCTGTACACACCCCGCTTCGTATACGCGATAAATACTTAAGTTGTAAATTTCGTTCTCTTACGATCTTCAAGAAAAAAAAGCGGGGGTTCGATAGCAGGTGTTTTTTTTCAATCAATTCAAGAAAAATATTTGCCGCATATATTTATTTTGAAAGAACATTTGAGAAGCTGGCGAACGAAACCGGACTTGTCCACATAACGACAAAAATGTTTAATTCTAATTTTTCGTGTCTTTCAAGCACACCTTTATTAGCTCCCGAAATATTTTGCATCGAATCCCGCCCAAAACACCTCAAAATTGGTTGAAAACTGATTTTTCAATCGAAAAGACAGTTTTTAGGCTCAACAAAATTAAATAAGAAAATAACAATAATTGTCGTGATGTAGGCAAGTCCGGTTTTGTTCGCCAACTCTGCATTTACAATCGACAATATCAACGAAGTTTATATTTTAAATTGTGCTTTATTCATCGATCGATGAAAATTCAATACGAAATATCTCGTATCAATTGAAACTTCATTGCGAATTGTTTTTTTTTTATTCAAGCAATTTGTGCTCCACCAAAAGTAATTGCGTGTTACCGGAGCGCGACTGAACGAGAAAACGTCATGTTCGCGAGCGTGTAATATTCCTCACAATTATAATCGCTGTCCGCGACCATGAATGTGTACCAGCATATATATTCGTGCCTATATGCACATCTATCATCTATTCCGACCTGCGAGAGATTAGATTATCGGTTATCCCGCAACGTTATCCGAAGATATCGAGAAAGAAAAAGAAAAAAACGAGCCCTGTTGCCGGATCGAGTCACGGGTGTGCCTATCACTTTCTTTGGCAGGTTTGTCCATTAATAATCTTTCGGATCTTTCGAAAATTGATCTACATCATAGAAGCTTGCTTTTTTAGCGTTTAATATTTTGGTGTGCAGAAAAAAAAAGAGAGAAGCAGTCCCTGGTAAACGTGCGCTGAATATGCACATTGTATGTTTGTAGTTCGATAAAGAAACGCGAGCCTGTCGCGATTGTATATTTATCGGTGTCTGGCGCGCTATGGAATCGCTGATTGAGCGATTTTTTTGTTTGTTATTTCATCCGGCCATGGACACTTTAACTTGACGTTCCACACACACACACACACACACACACACACACACACACACACACACACACACACACACACACACACACACACACACACACACACACGCACGCACACACACACGCACGCACGCACGCACGCACGCACGCACGCACGCACGCACGCACGCACGCACGCACGCACGCACGCACGCACGCACGCACGCACGCACGCACGCACGCACGCACGCACGCACGCACGCACGCACGCACGCACGCACGCACGCACGCACGCACGCACGCACGCACGCACGCACGCACGCACGCACGCACGCACGCACGCACGCACGCACGCACGCACGCACGCACGCACGCACGCACGCACGCACGCACGCACGCACGCACGCACGCACGCACGCACGCACGCACGCACGCACGCACGCACGCACGCACGCACGCACGCACGCACGCACGCACGCACGCACGCACGCACGCACGCACGCACGCACGCACGCACGCACGCACGCACGCACGCACGCACGCACGCACGCACGCACGCACGCACGCACGCACGCACGCACGCACGCACGCACGCACGCCCGCACGCACACACGCACGCACACACACACACACACACACACACACACACACACACTCGCGCACACACACACACACACACACACACACACACACACACACACACACACACACACACACACACACACACACACACACACACACACACACACACACACACACACACTCGCACACACACACACACACACACACACACACACACACACACACACACACACACACACACACACACACACACACACACACACACACACACACACACACACACACACACACACACACACACACACACACACACACACACACACACACACACACACACACACACACACACACACACACACACACACACACACACACACACACACACACACACACACACACACACACACACACACACACACACACACACACACACACACACACACACACACACACACACACACACACACACACACACACACACTCGCGCGCGCGCACACAAAATATAAACACGTATTATCGCTGCAAGAAAAAGAAGACACTGCAATCGTTGCATTTAGCCATCATCAGTGTTTACATATGCATTTGTAGATGTGAGGAGAATTTTTGACAAGAGAAGAACGTGTTTCTCCGGACATTTGCCAGGAGCTTACGTAGCGAAATAGTTATCCGACGAGTGCAGATACACCGAAGGTTTATCCAACAGGCCCCCCAACAACCCTACATCTCACCGGTATAGCACTTGGAGCTGAATTTTTGGGGCTGGTGTGCGAAGCTTCATGGTTTTATAAATATAAACTGGCAGCTCGTAAACGAGCAAAAGGGCCATCCCCTTTGCTCCCCTTTCTCGCTCACTCTCTTTCTTTCTCTCACTGCCTTCCTTCTCGCGCAGCTGTTTCATACACACCATCATCAAGAGGGAATTGTCGACCACGGAAATAACGTTTTACGACCAAAACCCGTTGGCTTATGTACTCTTCGATGGTACAATTTCTAGACCGTGTAACGATGTACGCTCTCGGTCGCAATTTTTAATTAACGTTGCTTCATAACTGCCGTCGTATGGAGGATGAGAGAAAAAATGGACATCTCGTACCTACGTTGGAGAAAAAAAAACTTTTCATTTTGTAGATAGGATTTAGAGGGGATGTAGTGCCGTACATTTTTTCTTATTTCGTTATCATTAAGTCAGATACTTTTACCGAAGGGTTTAACCCTACGTTGACACACTGGGTTTGTTTGACACTGACGAATTTGTAAAATAATGCTCAGCTTGCCCAAAGTAAAAGTTTGTAATAGTTTTTTACAACAATTCAATTCTATACTGACCGAATTTACATAATGCAGGCATATTTATAAATGTTTAAAGTGTACCCCTGATTTTTTAAATTTTCTTTTTTCGATTTTTTATCTACTTAAATTTTTTTTAAATTCCCATTCAAGCACGATGATATTGAAAAAGCTCGGTGAAAACTCAACCAATATTGTCTATTTCAAGAAAGAACTCGTCTTTTTTTGGTCAGATCAACCGGGTGGCCAAACCCTAAATAGGGGTTGAAAACTAAAAAACCGCCCTATCTCGATAATCAACAGCCTGATAATAAAATGTTTCAAACAAAAGTTATTTGGAATAATAAAATACGTATAAAGTTATCTGACGTTCGATCCCCTATTTTTGCAAATGACGGCTTAAAAACACGTGAGCTTCACTGACCCAGACCACGAATCTTCGAATTGTTTTTGTGCCGCTATTTTTAAAGATAGGGGGTTGGACGTCAGATAACTTTATACGTAGTTTATTATTCCAAACAACTTTTGTTCAACACTTTTTTTGATCGGGCTATTGATTATCGAGATACGGCGATTTTTAAGTTTTCGACCTCTACGTCCAACCCAAACATCTACCTTCAGTAAAAAATTCATATTCTACGCTAAATGCTGCTGGATTTTCGTCTCTTTTATCGGACGCTTGCCTTTCTCAGCAGTGTCTGTCCCTCTCTCGCGCTCTCTCTCCCACCCCTTCTTCCCTCTCTCTTGAGAATGTCTTGGCACGCTATCATAAGAGCTGTACTCTAACTCTCGAGCTCCAAGTGCTACTACAAATTACCGGGCATAACGGTGTCGCTAATTAAAGAACCGTCGCGCGGATTGCGCCGTGCCACGATGGCGACGGAAAGAGAAAGAGCCAGAAATGGAGAATATGGAAGCGTGTTCAAGGAACCCTCTCCGCCAACATACGACATGCAACGACGAATTTTTATCGGGCGCGCGCGCACACACACCGAAAGAACTTTGACTCACGGTACAGACATTATTCGCGTACAACCGACGATAAATTCCTCACTCGCGCACGCACGGGTTGTGTGTCTGGGTGGAGACGGAAAGATAGATAGACGCGGAGAAAAAGAGGGAGGGAGAAAGAGAGAATTTGCCAAAGCGACGGTAATGCATCTTCCCGAACGTTATATAAATACTGCTACCTAATCCGGAGAGGAAGCTCGCAAGCGCAGCTCCATACTTTGACATCCCTCGCCCGCGTGTACTTTGGCCCAAGCTGGGCACAAGCTCCTGCACACGAGCCAATTTGCAACGTACACAAGGGTGCAACCGATGCTGTTTGTCCAAGGAGAAGAATACAAAATACGCCTCTTTGCCTGGCAAGCTTCTTACGTATGTACACACAATCTTAGTTGCCAGAGGCGCAAATCGAGAAAGGGTTGCCGCATTCTCCGATTTCGCGTATGCAGATACGGAGGAATCCACGAGCGTTTCTTCGAGGCTGAGAATATCGTGTGCGAGCTGGGAATTCGCATCGAGTTTGCACTGCAAAAACTAGGCGTGTTGACGTGTGTTCAAAGTATGTGGAAGTAACACAACATAAAGGCGAGGCACGTGTTGCCATATTGATTCTACGCACTTATGCATTTGGTAACAATTAATGCGTTAAAATTCCCCACTTAAGGATGTTGAGTCCCTATGAAACACGATAATGTTAATTGTTCAATAAATAGCTTCTTAATCGTCATGAAATTTTTACACGACCTCCTGAATACTTCATGTAAAAACATACCAGATTTTCAGAATTCTATCATCATTACTTCAATCTCCTTAAGGGTTGAAATAAAAAATGATAAGAAAATTTGGAAAATTTGGTATGTTTTTGTATGAAGTATTTAAGAGGTCGTGTTGAAATTTCACGACGATTAGGAAGCTCGTTATTAAAAAATTAACATTTTGTTAAGAACCATTTTTAAAAGAAATAAAAAAAATGTATCAAAAAGCTTCGTTTTGTTTCCGTTGCGTTTAGTTTATTGTAGATATTATAAAATTGAGAGGTCAAAAAAAAAAACTTATTGCAAAGTTACATCAGTTTCCATAAAACAACATTTAATTTGTGAATGTTATTTGTTTAATAGCAAGCTTCCTAATTGTCGTGAAAGTTTTACACGACCTCTGAAATACTTCATACAAAAACATACCAAATTTTCAGAATTTTATCATCATTTGCGATTTGGGACTCAACATCCTTAATGCGTGAAAATTATACACGCGAGTGTGCACTTTCAACGCATTAGATTATTACACACCTTCGTAGCGGTCCCCATGAACAACACGCTTATTGGAACACACATAAAGTGTGTAGAATCGACATACAAGCTGCATATTTACACACATTGAACTAAAGGGTACACGTTGATAGCAGCACACGACCAACAATATCACGGGAAAAAGCAACACAGTTTACGTGTGTTAATGGCGAGTTATTGATCGTATGTTTTAAAAATTACCTTGGTTACGCCATTGAGTGAAACTCGTTGGTTGGTTTGACATTTATTGATTGATCGGTTAACAAGACCACATTTGATCTTCAATTAACCGGTTAACGGATTCAATTAACATCTTAGTATACACACACAAGCTCTATAATAAAAATTGTGATAGCAGATCGCAATGGACGGGTTAAAATACCGGAACCCATGGTCAACAAATCCATCGTGTGCCTACTCGCATCATACTGCATCGTCATAATGTATTTAGAAAAGACAACTATCAAAACTGTAAATATATAATTAACTTTATAATTAATATAATTAATACAATCAACACAGCGTAATGTACAAGTAATCGCCAATAAATACATATATTTTGACGATGAAAAGCTTTATCATCGAATTAATTTTTCCGACGCATCCCATGTGCATGCTAAGTGTGTTGTTTCTACACACTTCGAATGTGTAAATGGCTGCAGACAATTTTTACACGTTTAACGTGTATAAGAAAATGACACACGTAAGTGTGTTGTTTGAACGCACATATCCGTGTTACTTTTACACCGTCATTTTTTGACACACGTTAAAACGTGTAAAAAGTGTCTACAGCCATTTACACACGTAAAGTGCATAAAAACAACACACTTGTTTTTGCAGTGTATGCAGTACTGCAAAAATAAGTGGGTTATTTCTACACGCTTTAAGTGTGTATATGCCTGCAGACACGTTTTACACGTTTTAACGTATGTAAGAAAATAAAACATGTAAGTGTGTTGTTTGAACGCATATATCCGTGTTACTTTTACACCGTCCCTTTTTTACACACGTTAAAACGCGTAAAAAGTGTCTACAGCCATTTACACACGTAAAGTGTATACAAAAACAACACACTTGTTTTTGCAGTGTAGTCACAAAATTATGTACAAACCTAACCGCAGGGAAATTTGTATCCTCGTAATGGATTTTGCTACAATATGGAAGGTACCGCATGTACTGCAGTGACATTTTTATTTATCCTGGTGCAGAAATTGCGGCGTTGCGATCCAATTGGATTCCCATACCTGATCCCACTTCTTGAAAGGGATCCGATGGACCATTCCATTGGATTCCTGTACTGGAACGTCAGGCTCGTACATTGGATTCTAATCGAGATTCACCATTGGAATCCACAATGCACGAATCCAGGTTACATCTTAAGGGGGAAAATGCCTCTAGGCGAAAAAAATGGCTGATTTTCATGATATTTCTTTTAAACGAAAGTTTTCTTTGTCATTTTTGAGACTTCTGGTACTTTTTTTTACTACTTTTCGCTACATGGTAGCCAAAGTTAGTTACATGGTATTTTTTCAATTACACTTTAAAAATGGCGGAGGTACGGTACGGTCTTCTAAACGGGTTGCGGCGGATGTTAGCCGGCGTGACACGCAGCGTCGGCGGGATTAATCTGATAAAAACCAACGAAGATTTTTCTCTCATTAACACTCATACGCAGAATATGAACCAAGAAAAAGTGAGAAATATCAAAAATCGATTAAGTGAAACAAAAAGATTGAATTTTCCAAAAAAATGGTTAGACTTTAACATAAAAAAATACTTTTTTTCTCAATTTCCAAAAACATTTAGGGTCAGATAATAAGGTTAGAAAGATTTATCAAAAATTTCATCAGAATTGGTCGATTCAGTTTTTTCCTCATCAGCCCAGTCAGAGAATGCAGTTTAATAGACCGTGCCATACTTCCACCATTTTTCGATTAGTTTTCTAGCTATACGTCACGCCAGTTTTGAAAATGGAGTTCAGAATACCGTTAAATCTTAGGAATCTGAGTAGGAATTTTCTTTTTCATTCGTGGGGAAATCGAGAATTAGTAATGGGTATCAGTTGACTAAACGCTGCTATTTTTGACGTTTTCCGTAATCGTTTGTCATGTAGATGCCGACGTTTATTGTCACATTTCCGTATAATTTCGTCGACTCGTGAAATATTGCTGATTGCGGAGTAAACTGCTGAAATTATTGCCTTACAGAAATATCTATAATGCTATAAAGTTTAATGTAAATAAAAGTGTATGTCATATAAATATAAATTGTGTAAATCATAAATAATAGTATATTATAAATAAATTGTATGTGTGTGTGTGTGTGTGTGTGTGTGTGTGTGTGTGTGTTGTGTGTGTGTGTGTGTGAGAGAGAGAGAGAGAGAGAGAGAGAGAGAGAGAGAGAGAGAGAGAGAGAGAGAGAGAGAGAGAGAGAGAGAGAGAGAGAGAGAGAGAGAGAGAGGGAGAGAGTGTGTGTGTGTGTATGCGTATACAATTTATTTATGATTTTTAAATGCAAAGGTTTTTTTTCATTCCGTGCCACTTCTGAAGCCCCTAGAACGCGCTAATCCCCGAGGTCTGTTTAGTCTCTGTGGGATAGGAGACCGTCTGTAAACCTGACCCAAATCTGACACTCGAGCGGACAGACCGGACCGGCAGGACAGTCTGCTTCTCGTGAATGTCAAAGTGACTTCGGTAACTTTTGATGGCGCAAACTTTCTCTTCTGCATCCTCCATCCTTTCTTTCGCTTCGTTGGTGGCCGCCGACATTTTTTCCCCATCTTTCTTCACCGTTCACCAATACCATTATTCAGTGGCATACAGGCCTCGGTGCCTCCACGAAGTGGACATACTAAGCCGGAAGTGAGAAAAATGGGCACTACCGGAGTTACCCGGACTTTTTGGACATTTTCGAAATCTATTACGCGCGTAACAAGAGTCCTACCGTAGGAACTTTTTTAATAATAATACTTTAATAATAATAATATTTTTTAAATAATAATACTACTATAATAATATATTTTTTAAATAATGATAATGTCATAATAATATATTTTCAATAATATTAATTTAATAATAATATTTTTTAAATAATAATAATTTTAATAGTGATAATCTTGGAATAATCAATCACTATTTCCTTTTGATTGAGTTAATTTTTTTCGTGCAACTGTTTGCTCGAATAGCAAACAGCTTACACGAAACGCCCCATGGATTATCGTGCCAGAGGAAGTTCGGCTCGTCGAAATTGGTACGATGACGCGGTACATATACAATACGGGAGCCTCCCTCACAACGATAGTTATACTTCCCTGTTGGATCATGAATGGAGCACGAAACGAGTCTTTAGAAATGTTGGCTATCGTTGACAATTCGTCTCTCGACAAGAACGCCCGCGCTGTCCATTCACACGCGAATCAACGACCAATTAATCGTGTCGGTTTCTCTCGATTGAGATTTACGAGTAGCTTATACCTACATTCTTGTCCGGCCGGATAGACACGGCAGTTGGACGACTCGTAAAAAAAAACAAGACTTCTCTTACCGATGATGGGCACCCGGATCTTTTCAACGAGCGTTAATTATATTGAGGGATCAAATACGTACCTGAAACACAGAGAAAAACTGTGATTAGCATACATTTATTATTATTCGTGTTCTATTTATAATTATTGACGGAAACGTGATAATCAAAATTGCCATATTAAGCAATACCATGGAATAGACTGCCAGCATTGCGCTGAAATTCCAAAAATACGAACTCAAGCGGACATTACGACAGGAAAAAAAAGTCTCGTCGAAAGAGGTTTGATAATTATTTGTAAGTGATAGGGTAAACCGACCAGCGAACGGACGTAGCTGATTTATATTTAAAATAAGTAAATAAATTGTCGATAAAGACTCGAATCACTATGATTTAGTAAATCATTGAATCAATCGATTTCTCAGTTTAATATCGAACTTTGACGCCACACGAAATTTTTCTGGTTTGCGGTACTTGCACACCCGGCAACTTAGTTGCGATATGGCTGTGCACAGTAGGCGTTCTAAAGGCGAAAATAATAGTTTTCGTGAATTTTGAGGGTGAGTCTTACTTTTTCTTTTACCCCGCGCAATGGGGGAAAAAATTGGATTTTAAGTATTTTTTTCATGGCATTGATCGAATCGATGTATTGTCACCCCCTCAGTACGCATTCACCATCCATTTCCCCCAACACCCTCGACTTTCATTAATAATGGTCCAAAATGTATGGAAAGTGGTTCATTCCCTTAAGCTTGCAATCCGGCAAATGCAAAAATCCATAAACATCAATCTCCCCCACCCCTCTCAAAGTGGTACCTGTTACGTTTAATTTAATGCACCCTTTTTTAAGCTAGGCCGAGAAAAATAAAAAGAAAGGGGTAGTTCCTCCCTTCAGTTTTTATTTTTATTTACTCATAATGAATTTCCGATTGTTTTGAAGTAGAAGAAATCTCGTGTCTGTTTCGTTGAAATCGCAGAACTGCTTGCGGGTAAAACTGCAAAATCAGCCCTTGACGTACTTTCCTCTAAGGGGGGCTTTCATCCTTCAAAACCGTTTCTCCGCCGATAAAAAAAATACGTATGCAATATTTTCTAATGATCTGCCACATACATGTGTTTTAGAAAAATTGAAGGCGGACTACTTGAAATAGAATCAATCTTTGATTTTTTGTCAATTTTGGAAATAAATTCGTAATATTAAGTTAGAATGAGACATATGTAGTAACTGGTGCTGTATTCTATTCTCTTTCCAGTGAATGGACATATGGGCTCTGTTCTGATAATTCTCAAAGCAAAGTAAAAAATTTTGCCCATCTGCTAAAAGTTGCAAAATACGACTATGTACATTTCATTGAATGATCTCATAAAATCATTCCATTCGTTTTTTTTTAAATTCTGATAACATTCAATTTTCTAATTCTCTGTCGAAACGAACTTTGGTAGTTTTTTTTGATAATGTCATGTTAACATGCAAAAAGGCTTCCTGTATTTTATACGAAATCGTAATAACAAACGTGGTACTCACGTATATAAGAATATTACAATTTTGGCGCAACAGTAATCTCAAAATTTAGCATTTGATAAAAATGTACATTTTATGAAATCGTGTCATCAAATCATTTCATTCGTTTTTCCAATTATGAAAACATTTAAAAGATTTATTTCGCTGTCGAAACAAACTTTGGTAGTTTTTTGTGAATGTCACGTTAAGATGCAAAAAAGGTTTGTGTATTTCCTACAAAATCTTAATAATAAATATGATACGCATGTGTATAGGAATGTTATAATTTTTGGGCAACATAATGATCTCCAAATCTAGCAGTTAATAAAATAAAATAATAAATCGTTGTTGTTGACAGCGTTCATCTACACTACACGTCCATCAACTGGCGGTCAAGTGTCAATTTACTGGTAATTCCGTCCATTCACTGGCGATCTAGTCACTTCGCTACTTATTTATCAATTCCTCCAATATTATTTGTGCCAATAACTTCGAGTATTTCTTGCTTCTATCAGAATACTATTATATATATATATATATAATTTTTGTCAGCTACAGGAGTTAAAAAATAGTCTTTGCTCAATTTACAGTCCATCTGAATCCTACAGTATCGTTATTCGTCCATTCACCGCCCGGTTTTCCCTATTCGTATCTTCTCAATTAATTCGCATTCCACGAAGTTGTGGATTTCAGCGCTTCTGAAATTTGCATCGTTAGAATGCAACGGAAATACTTTTTTTTTTTAATTGAAACTATCCAAGTTCCGTTTTTTTGCCAATTTTGTTTATAGATCTGCCAAGAGAAACCTAAGTTTGCATCCGCCCAAGAAGTTGGGCGTTTCAAAACAATGCATTTTCACTCCAACGATGCAAATGTCAGTATAATTAATTTCGCCCTGGATAAATTCTGGCAGTAGACCGTCAAAAAATCTGTCGCTCAAAAATTCTTTCCCCAACGAGAATAAATTTCGTAATAATCAAAAGGTCAGTTAGTTCCAGTCGACTAAACACGTTATTCTCGATAGATCGAACAATCCAAGTGACGGTAAGACATTCAAAATTGGCAATCCATTCGTTCCCGTTAATTTCGTGCCCGGTTAATTCGACTGATACACGCAATCGACGAGTAATAATGGAAACAAAATTCAAAAAAAAATTCAACAGCGGCGAATTAAGTTATTTGGAAGGTGTCCAATATATGGAGAGGCGAATCGTGTGCATGTAAAAGAGAGTCATAAAGTCCGTGAAACGGAAGATTGTCAAACGGAAAAAGAGTGTGACGGGGTGAACATCACGCACGGATTGTTGCGGGGTGTCCTTGGAGGTGGGTAGACGGTGGGGGGTGGGCAGTGGGGGTCGGGGTGGGGGATAAAAACACAGCCGTTTTCCGAGTGCATACTCCAAAGGGGATGAGAGGAGAAGACATTTTTATTCCTCCCTCGCGCGCATTTCGTCGGGGGCCAAGTCGTTTCGGCGGCTGGAATTACGCCAGTTTTACAACCCCCGTGTTCGCGACGTCATCCCTTCGCCCGCGAGACCGTACAAGCTGCACCTTCGTCTTTCCGGTCGATTTTTTTCTTTTTTCACCCCCGCCCCCCTTACCTCCCCTCATTCTACTTTCTTCCATACCCCGCGGTCTCGTTCCTCTTCCGGTCTGACTGCAAAACTGCTGCAACTTTTGGCCCGAGTTCACGACGACGAAGGGGTTGGCGCGGGGGGGTTGAAAAATTTGCCGGACGTCTCGACGGGGGCGCGTTGCGCATGTGACGTCGATGGAAGAAAAAAAAAACATGGAAGAAACGGGCAAGAACGCAACCCTCGACAATCCAATCCCAATGTCTATCGATATCTCAATGTAATAGCTCTTGGCCACAACTCCGGGCAAGCTTTCCCAAAGTGAAAATCGCCCCTAGCCATGCACACATGGCTATGTGCATTTCGAGGACACCACAATGAAGAGGGAGCAGAAACTAAATGATCTTTGGTTTTTTCCCCCCATCTCCGAAACTTGCACTATCGCTCGTCGTACTTTATTGGGGAGACTGACCTGCAGAAAAAAAAGAATGGCGGAACGACACGAGAAAACGACGCTTGGAGAAGAAGAAAAGAAATTGACTATCCTTATATCGCAAATCAACGCACTTTTACGGTTCTTTTAAATTGGCTCCAAGATTCCGGTCTCGTGCTCGCTGGAGTTTCGCCAGGCTCGGTTGCCCTCCCCAACTCACCCCTCGTGCGATCTTACTCTCTTCCGAGACTCGTAGCAGGCGTCACCGCGAGCAACATTCCTTAAGGGGTTAGGCCACAGTAACGGGTATAAAATCATGTGCGAATGTAACCATTTTTTTTCCTGTGGAACAGTGATTCGCTCAGAAAATTATTTACACATCTATTTAGTATGAATATCAAGCTGTTGGATTTTTTTTTTTTTTTTCGATGTACAAAATGGCCGATTACTAATATTTTCTTTTGTTATCTTTTTTTTCGCCGTTCCGTGGCGTGACATTTAGCATCTTCAATTTTTGACCTAGAATGAAAAACAAAAATTCTCGTCAATCTACATTAGAATACCTAGAGAAGTACGTACGGAATTAAAAAAATATTGTTTTATTCAAAAGTTGTAGGTATTCGAACTTAAAAAAAGAATTTTCAGTGAAAAATTTCGTATAAAACTGCTCATAAAATGAAAAGTTTTCGATTAATCAGAAATTCCGTGCGTACTTCCCTGCGAAATGCAATTAGGAACATAACTTGAAAATTTGAAGCAAATCGAGTGAAAATTGTCGAAGTTATTTGTCCCACCAATTGGAAAAAAAATATAACAAAAGAAAATATTAGTAGTCGGTGATTTTGTACATCGAAAAAAAGAAAATGAAAACATTTGCTAACAGCTTGATATTCATACTAAATAGATGTGTAATTAATTTTATGAGCGAATCACTTTTTCATACGAATTTTTTTAAATTAAATTCGCAGATGATTTTATACACGTTACTGTGGCCTAAGGCCTTAACGACCTTTTCCATATAGGCACACACTCGCTTGCGGGTGAGCACAGTGTGATCCGGAGATCGAGAGAATAGAAGACTGATCAAATTTGAGTACATTTTTCTTTTTATTCAAGTCAAAGGAAGTTGTTTACCGGATAATTCCTCATACGGAGGATCATTGCTTCGAAATGACTACCGTAAAGTCGGATTACCTTGAACAGGTTTTGCAAGTTTTTTGTAGGTAACTTTTTTTTGTAGGTTTTTTGTAGGTAACTTTTTTTTTAACATACTCGATTTCAACTTTTGTTTGCTCCGAGAGAACAATGTGTCCTTTGGCTGTTAAATGTATAAGAAAGTCAAGCCCCAACACACCCCCACAGTTGTATATATATTTTTTAAAAAGGGCCAAAGTAACCTCGGGTGGGCGGTTTCTTTGACAAGGCTTTGGAATGCAACCTTTGTCAATGATTATGGGCTACTTTGACATCATTTTGATGAAAAAATTCAATATTGTATTTGCACATGGATTTAATGAAAAACAACGTTTTTTCACAACCAAATTGTTACCTTGATTAAGGAAAAATTTTACATAAAAATATCAAGTACCCAGGGTACTAATATAGGCACTTAATCAGCCTTATAATTATCATGGACATCAAAATCAACTTGAGCAACATTACAATCATCTTTAGAAACATTATAATAACGTTGAACAACAAATTTGAGCAACAATAGAACAAGTCTCTATTAAAGTAGCCCCAAAAACTGTCAAAATTATCCTTAATATCAATTTAACCCCGTTTTGGGGTACCCCGTGTTTTTTTTATCGCCTCAGTATTCAATTGGATGAAAAACATTCGGAGCGTCTGATTTTTATGAGCCTCCGGGTATTTTGGAGAACTGGATAATTCCGGAGGAGTTTGCCATTAGGGAGCGATGACCAACAGAAATAATTCATAGAACCGCGCACTGGATGTCATCTGTATTGCTTAATTCGCTTTGCGTCGTGCGCAGGTGTAAGAGCACGAGAAAAAGTATGGCAAAAGTAAAATAGTTTTCAATTGTTTGTTTGATTGTTTGATAGTTTAATTGTTTTAATGTCTATTGCTAACATTTTTTTTGGGGGTTCATGTTTTACAATGCGATGATATTTTTTTTTAAGTCATGGTTATTTTCGTATTCCTTCGATAGTTCGTGAACTGTGCTTTGTTATAATTTCAAGATTTTGCGTATATTGTTACCACTTGTTTACATTTCAGATGTAGCTATGTCTCCTAATCAGAAGAGCTGCTGTTACTTTTTATGTGTTCGAATGATTGATTTTTTTTCTACATTCGTTTTACATGATAAGTACAAGAGAACATTCCTTGCACTGCGAGTGAACTAGTCTGAAGAATCATTAAGGGGAAAGATGCCTTTAGGCGAGGAAAAAATGCTGCTTTTCATGATTTTGTTTTAAAAAGAAAGATTTCTTCACCATACATACATACCCTTTGTACGTTTCATAGATAATTAGGGTATGTTTTATTACTGCTTTTGCCTGGTACTTTTTTATTAATTTTCAAAAATAGCGGTGGTATGCCAGGGTCTTATAAACTGCATTCTCAAAACTGACACGGCGTATAGTTAAAAAAACATTAGTTTTTCGATTAGACCGATTCTGACGTTATTCGTCACAAATCTTTCTACCCTTATTGTCAAATATATGACTCTAAATGTTTTTGAAAATTGAAAAAAGTATTTTTTTTATTGCAACATGTAGCCATTTTTTTCGGAAAATTAAATTTCCTTGTTTCAAAGCCTACGATTTCATCAATTTTCAACATTTCTCACTTTTTCTTGGTTCATATTCTGCATACGAGTGTTAATGAAAGAAGAAATCTCGACCACATCCGCCGCAACCCGTTTAAAAGCCATACCTCCGTCATTTATTGAAAATTAATAAAAAATACTATGTAAAGGCAAAAGTAGTAATAAAATATACCCTATGTCTCAAAAATGGGCAAGAATTATTTCCTTTAAAAAAACCATGAATAAATTAGCCATTATCTCCTCGCCTAAATCTCTCTATTAAAAGCAGCCATTATCAGTGCTGTAAAAAATGATGAATGGTTTGTGCGGCCGTTAGGGCCTATCGAATGCCGATGAAGACCTTAGAAAGACGATATAAGAAGAATGACAAAAATATTGCAGATAAAATTATAATGAAACCCGTCTTATCGAAGACTAGCTTCAGTGCACACATAGGCGCCAACTTTGGGTACACGAGAATGCTACTGAATTCGATGATGTCTTCTAGATATGACCAAAAGAATAAAAAATGAAGAATCACAACTTAAAACCAAAAACCGCACCCGGATCTTTCGAGCGACATAGTCAAACATGATTTTAAAAAAGTACTTATTTTAATATTCATCTCGTAAGAGTTTGTTTTATTTTTGTAAATCATCTTAAAGTTGCATTTTCAAAGTTTAATTACAACTGGCGGTAAGCAAAGAAACGTCTGTACTTTTATTTCGACGGATCCTTGAAAAAACTTTGGCCAACTACCGCGGACTAACCATATATAGATTCGAGGAAAAAAAGGAAAATTTGTCAGTGGTATTTTACAATTTCTTCTTCGACATTTTTCGAAGTGTCCCAAACTTTCGTTGGGATGAATATTTAGTCAGCGATGTGTTCGATCCAAAGCCTTATTCGTTCAAGCACGAAGCATTTGACAAAAATAAAAATGTCACGAAAATACCGGTAATACCGTTCCGTCCCGGTTTTTACCGCACACCTTCGAGAAAACGCACACTGGAACGAAACGAGTGGTATTTTTTTGTACACTCCCAACAATCCCGATTGGGAATGCTCGACGTGCCAAGAACGACGGAGCCAGCGATTTTTCTGCCCGAGAGAACGATATGTGCAAATGCGTACACGCGCGAATCCCATCCCGTGGGCATTCACGTACGCGTGTGTGGATGGTGTAAATGAAGTGACGGAGAATTTAGCGACGGAAGGCTGCGATCATTTCCGGTTCCTCTCCGAAAGTGGAAAACGTTGTAGTCCAACTCTCTGGTCCACAACGGATGACAAATTCATTTTTCATTTCCTCCGATATCGACGGATCGAAATAATTCCATTTACTCGTTCATTTCGTACTAACCGACTGGCTGGCCCAACCGGGAATGTGGTGTTGAATTTTTAATTCGTTATGGCTTGCATCCGAACGCCATTTACTGAATGTGCCCCAACTTTGATCCCTTTTCAATTAAGGTCTCTTCTGACTTTAAAATTTTCAAAAGATCGATTTTTAATAACATTTTTCGAAACCATGCATATACAAAAGTATCGTACTAAAATTTTGTGAAGATCGGGAGTGACCTTTACTTTACTACCTGAGCACGTTCATCTGCTCTGCTCAAACTTTGAACGCGTTTTTCTCGAACCAACGATTTTCGATGGCGCGTTGATAAAATCTTCGAAACTACTTAACCGATCCTTGTGAAATTTTAACCTCATATTTTTTACAAATATAGCTATAGTGCGCATCAAGGATTTTTTGAAATTTTGATATTTACTATTTTTTTTGCCAAAAACAGTAAAAAATCCACATTTTTGTGTTTTTCCGAAAAATGTCGGCCATTTTCTTGTTTTTGCATATATAAAAAATCGTATGATATGCGCTATAGCCATTAACACACTGAATCCAAAACCGTTTGATTTTTTTTGTTTCGAATGACCCTTCTCCGAGATTTCATCAACAGCGCAGACCTACCATTTTTATAGAACATTTTTTAACTACCATTTTCGTCTATAAATAGTGACTCAAATAAATAAAAGCATTCTTTTAAATGTATTTCTAGAGTTAACTTATTAAGTGTAACAACTTTTATATCAATATCTATAATATAAACCTATCAAAAAAGTTCATGAAAATAGCCCTTTTTATAGCGTCTAAAGTGAGAGGATTCCTTACATTTCTACTCCTAAATGATTTTCGAGTTTTTTTAATTGTAGGTTCGTAAATTTTAATGGGCAGCATCTACCTAGGTGGGTATAAAAACTGCATTTTGAAAAATATTTTTATTCGATAGTATCACCTTTTAGCTGCACAGTGGAGCGTCAATAATTAGGATGTCAAAAATCCGGACCGTCAATAATCCAGATTCCATTTTATCGAAAAATCGCATGAATTAAATATTTGTTCAAAGCGTCGCGACGCGTCGATACGACTGTACAACACGCCGTGCGATACAGGAAAGCGTACGGATTGTGTGTTGTGTAGAAGAGGAAGTGGTAGTGAAAACGGAAGCGTCAAAGTCCCTTTTATGGGTTCCTGTCGGACAATTGTATAATCCGAACAATTTTATAATCCGGAAGGGGTCCGGTCACAATTAATCCGGATTATTGCCGGATTCTACTGTATTCCGGAAAATTTCGCTGAAATATTCCTAAAATTGAATGACGGACAGTCAACAGGGCAAGCAGTAGCAGCACCATACTTCAAACTTGAAACGCTTTTTCTCGAAACACTGCTTTCAAAGTCGGTGGACATGATATCTCGAGAACTACTTGTTGGATAGTTTCCAAATTGACAGGAGATACGATGAGAAACGTTCAAACGTCGATGAAGATCTCACTTTTTTATTGAACTTCATTTCAGGATTGAAAATCTTTTTAAAACTGTATAAATTCCTGTGATCGGTTGAGAAATGCCCTCTCCCAGCCGAATTTAAATCTTGTTATTAATTTTTAAATATTTTATCATATATATCAGCATTGAAAATACTTTTGAAACTGTAGAATGCCTGCGGTCGGTTGAAAAATGCCCTCTCCCCTCCCAATTCTAACCTATCTTGTTATTAATCAAAAAAATTATACTACAAATATATTAGCATTGAAAAGGCCTTTAAAACTGTATATGTTTGTTGAGTTGTTAACGCAAAAAAAATGTTATCCTTTAAACTCAGCATAAATTTCAAATAAACCGTTGCAGGGCTGTTGAAGCCGAATTGGAAACCACAAAATCATTAGGCGCATTATTGGAGATGAAAATGATAAAAATATTTTCAAATAAATATGATTAATTCGAAAAAAATAGAGGGAAAAATGGGCCCACGATGAGACTAGTCTCAAAAATCATAGAATGGGTCTCTATATTTTAACAAAATTTTTGAAAAAAATAGAAAATGGTAATCATCTGTAAAAAAAATAGTTTCCACTTTAGGAGCAAAAAAACCTTGACATTGATAATTGATAATTTCATTTTTTTAACGAAAGTATGCTTCAAAATGAAAAAAAAGTTATATATATCGACATTAGTCGATATCTTTATTAGTCCCGGAGTTATCAGCGTTTAAACATTTCCAGACCTTCCGAAATCGACATTTTTTGGAACATTATAACTCCTAGAAGCGAAGAGATAAAAATCTAACAATTAGTGTGGATATTCCGTTCATAGGGCACAATTTAACAAACAAACAAATCAAGAAAATAAAAAATGGTCGGCATCACACGCCCGGTGAAATGGCATGGAAGCCCCCATATGTATTCCCATTCTCGCGCGTGAAAGGTGAGTTGAATAAGACGGAAGTGGAATGAAATAGGGATAGGTGCACCCATAGACGAATCACTCTGGACGATACGTGTCCAGTGAGGTCAGACA
The DNA here is from genome assembly GCA_951751655.1 of Ophion costatus. Taxonomy (NCBI): domain Eukaryota; kingdom Metazoa; phylum Arthropoda; class Insecta; order Hymenoptera; family Ichneumonidae; genus Ophion; species Ophion costatus. Next base: position 15,979,189 of record OX632361.1, on the reverse strand, counting down.
CGCGACGTTGAAAGAATCGAGCACAAGAGTGCACGGCGTTCCGCAGCCGGAAAACTGGTTCGCCCACCCCGTCGTCACGGGATGAGATGCACGTACATGTGTCTCACAGCGGCACGAGCCCTCGAGAAGGGCGCCTCATCTGGAGCACGAGAAACGTGAACGCGACAACGAGGCCCATCCGCGAACTTATATCAAGAGTCCCTTCGTGAGACCTCCTCCGTGCGCTCCTCGACGATCATACTCATAAAGACATCCTCGACGATTATCCATATTTATACTTGTAAAAAAAGAGAAAATAAACGACCGAGACGAAAAATCAGAGACTTTTTTAATTATCGAATAATCATGAATTTAATTCGCTGTACCCGAGATATCATCTCGCTGTATGCGATTGGGTGTGCAGCGAGATGAGGTCGGCGAACTCCCGAGTTCATCGGTCACCCAGGAGGTACCGTCGGTCGAGCACTTGTCCTCAGCTCGTTCAAGTTCTTCATATGGAGAGAGAGAGAGAGAGAGAGAGAGAGAGAGAGAGAGAGAGAGAGAGAGAGAGAGAGAGAGAGAGAGAGAGAGAGAGAGAGAGAGAGAGAGAGAGAGAGAGAGAGAGAGAGAGAGAAATATTCCTCAGCTTCGACGACTTCGCTGTACGCATATATACGCTATCATGTACAAAACTTATGTATACCAATCGTTATACAGTGTACCCGAGTCGTCACAAGAAGCTGAATCGCAAAAAGACTCGCGTATCTGGAAATCGCAGTACGTATATAGGTGTATATATGTGTGTGTGTATATATATATAGGAAGATGTGTACCTGGAGACTTTTTGCGAAGACGCGGGAAAGCCTTATCGGTACCGACAATTCAATCCTTTCATACTGAATTTCGTGTGTAACGGAATTTAAAGAAAATCCGGTTCAGAACAATCATATGATAGAAACAATTCCGCCTTCTATAGGTAATAGACGCGAACAGCGTGTACCTCAAGAAGAGAAAAAAAAACAATTCCGGCTAGAAAAATAAGTACTGAAACTTTACACTTTGGGTTTTTTTCCCGATCAAACTCGTTTCGCTAAAGTAAAATTCGGATCAATGATGATTGCCTGTAATGAAGGATGTCTCAAAATGACCTGACATTTTTATTTATCAATAAAACGTATTATTAATTTGAAAAGTACGAGAATTTTAATTTTAATATAAGATGCCAATGTAGAGGTTATGTGTTGAGCACAATATTCGATGAACGGCATAAACGGCATGGACTTGGAAGACATATTCTTTTCGACAAGTTCTTTTGTCCATGTTTGTACCCTATAATGAAACAAAAATATTTATACTTTTTGAATAAACGAGAAGTTCCATTAATAACTTAAATGTCAGGTTATTTTGAGACACCCTATAGATATACATGTACATAATTATTTTTGCTTTTAGGAAGTGAAGAAGTGTTGATAGGGAGTGATGGGTAAGGGTCTGATTCGGATACGGGTGATACGCAATAACCCACAAGAGTTTACTTTGGAAGTCAGGAAATATTTTTGACCACACATACACACACACGTAGGCATACGTTCGTGGGTGCGTGGACTTTTTGCACTGATATTCTTACTCTCCGCTGTGGATCTCACTATTTAAACAGTTGAATACAATTATAAGCACACGCATATATCCATTTATAAAGTATACGTTTTAACGAAATTATCAAATTTTTTCAAGATCTTTCCAAAATTCCGAATGTAATATGGCTTACCTCTTTTAATTCGATAAATTAGAAGGTCAAAACTGCCGTCATATAGAAGAAGACGACATCTACAAAAAAACGCGAAAATTAAACTTTGCTAACGTTGAAATCAGTATAGAATTTCCCATCGTTCTGTGCATAGTAAAACGCTATATCGATTATTGTGTAAATGCCGGCTTCTTCCATATGATGGCAGGAAAGCTGTATATTCAACTTTTTGGCAGGTTGAGATCGATGGAAGAAATAACGAAAGCGCATGTAACAGAACCAAATCAGTTCTGAAAAAAGCACCAGATCTGGCAGGATCAGATCTGCATGTCGTTTAATCCCAATCCCAAAAATCTCGTTTAATGCTCACGAACGCGCAATTCACGAAAATTGTTACTCAGTTTCCATTTGGTTTAACTGTATAAAAAAAGCGAAAGGTAATTCCGAGCAAGTCTCGAGCGAACAGGTTGATCGACTTCGGGAGGAAAGTTCGGTATGCGCAAATTTAAAAACGTTTTTTTTTCTCTGACCTTTCTTTCGACCCGTCAACCCGTTGATTCGCGTATTTTAACGCGCCAGCAGGTAATTCAATTAAAAGCTCCGACATGCCCGCATGTTCGTTCGTTGATGCAGCCGAGGTAACATTTAGCGTTCGGTGAACTGCGACTGGATGTGCGTGCGTAAAAGTGTGCGCGCGTTGCACACTCTCGCGCTTTATCGTGCACGTGTATATCGAATGCTGACAAACGAAAGAAAAAAGTGACCATACAATTTATGCTGAATTCAACGAAAAAAAGATACTATTCAATTTATTTTCGTTAAATTCGGGATAAATAAAGAATAAACCGTTTTAGGCTCGAAGCCGAATTGGAAATCACAAAATCATTGATAGCATTATTGGAGATTCAAATGATAAAAATATTCCCAAAAAAAATTGATTAATTCGAAAAAAATAGAAGGAAAAATGGGCCCACGATGAGACTAGTCTTAAAAATCCTAGAATGGGTCACTCTATTTTCGAGAATTTTTTGAAAAAAATTAATAGTGGCAATCATCAAAAAAAAAAATAGTTTTCACTTTAGAAGGCAAATAAACGTTGACATTGATAATTGACAATCTTTTTCATCTTTTTTAACGACAGAGTGCTTCAAAATGAAAAAATTTATATATCGACATTTATCGTTATCGCACAAATTACAGGTTACAATTACGCGAGTTGCGGCCTTTCGTTCGTTGTATGCCAACCGATTTATACGTGCGTGCGCGCGGTACACGCACTCTGTACGGCACGTTACAGTGGACCGAGTGAATACCTCGGGAACACGCGGCTAGAAGTAAAAACTGACACGCGTGGATCGAACCGACAGTGCCGTGCGGACGAGAAAAATTTACACTTACGGTCACGCGCATGCACGAATACCATAGAAAACTGTCAAAAAAAATCGTTTCTTTAAATTCCTCGTATTTTCGGGGCTCCTTCTTTTCTCGACAAATTCGTGTACCGGGATAAACGAATTTTATGCGGTATTTTTTTACACCACTGCGGACGAGAGTGCGCCGATGGTAACAATTGCCCCCCCCCCCCCCCCCCCCCCACTATCGTAAGCGGCGGGGTAATTTTATTTTCAACTGATTCTTTTTTCATTCGCCAATGCTCTTTCGTACGCCCTTGCGGGCTTTTACGAACCCTGGCCTTTAAGGCCAGGGTGACGGGTAAAAAAAATCGATTTTTTTGCATTTTTACATAAATATACATTACCGGTCAAAAATTTCCGGACACTTTAGATAATTTCAAAATTTTCGATCGCTGGATAATTGCCAAATATTGTTAGATTAATACAGTTCATTTAATTTATTATTTACCGAAGATTTTATATAGCTCTGTATAATTAATGGTATTATTCTATTATAATTTTGAAATTATATTAGATAATTATATTATATTAGTCCACGATAAATAATGATATTATTTTGCATACATATTTAAGAATACGTGAGACAATTTTGAAGTTAAAATATTGAAAATTCACTAAGTTACAGAAGGGTTAGCTTAGAAATCATAGCTCTAGCTATAATTGCCCGATTTTCAATTTTGAAAACCAACATTCCCGTAATTGCGGTAGCTATCGTTGTACGAAGCCGGTTTTTTAATTTCGTATTTTGCAAGCCCACGAATTTGAGTAAAAATTTTGCCAAAATTACACTTTTTTTGGACACCTGCCAATGTATCATTTTTTTTCTCGAAAAACTCTTACGTACAACGAAAACTACATTTATATAGATAATAAAACTTTTTTATTCTTATTTTTCAGTCTAACCATTCTCAAGTTATCTATCCGGCCGTTGGGCCACATTTTTTTATACAGAGGCTCTATTATATCTCAATAACGTCATTAATTTTTTTTAAATAAAAATGTACAAAAAATAATTGTGAAATAAGTTCAGTATATGCTTCAGCATACATTGAATTTATATCGTGTAAAGTTTTATGTTTTGTTGATGAAAAATCTACACGAAATAAGTGTGAAATAAGTTTCATGTATGACTAAGCATACATTGAACTGAATTCAATGTATGCTTGTGCGTTGAAATCATTTCATGTAACAAACTTATTTCAATAACGTCATTGATTTTTTTTTAAATGAAAATTTACATGAAATAAGTGTGGAATAAATTCATGAAATAAGTTCAATTGGATAAGTTGAATTGAAATGAGTTCAATGCATGCTTAAGCATACATTGAACTTATTTCGTGTACATTTTTATTTTAAAAAAATGAACACGTAATGATGTTATTGAGATATAGAGAGCCTCTGTATAAAAAATGTGATCTTGACAATGGTTGGACTGAAAAATAAAAATGAAAAAGTTATTAATAACATACCTTTTTCGAAAATTCCAAATAAATAATCTACAACACAAAAAACCCCAAAAACGACCTTTTTAGGGCTGTGACAGTGTCCTCCCTAAACGCTTACCCCACACTACCCCATTTCTATAGTTCCTTAGGTACCATCCGGAGTGTTGTCCTCGCCATTTCTTAATGCACTATAGTATAAGATTTTCAAAGGGGGCACAGGGTAAGTGGGGAAAGCCTGTGCCAATGCCACACTTGACTGATTGTGGGTTTCGTTCGCCTTGCCACCGAAAGTTAAACGAAACTGCCGCCTGCTAAACAGTCGGCGCGCAAGCCAGTACGTGGCCCAGCGGTCACCCATCCCATTATTGGCTCGGGCTGACGTTGCTCAACAGACGAGATCGCCACCTCGGCCAGCCCCATTGCTAGGGTGGATTGATTTTTTAAATTATTACGAACTTTTTTCCGAGTCAATTGAAATTCCATGATAACATATCGATCCTGATTGGCTGTACGATGAGCATTGGATTTACTTCCGTACTCATTTCACAAATCTGCCGGATGATTGGTGTACTTTGTACGAAGATTTTTCCTCGTGGTTTGGAAGTCTGTATAAAAAGAGTGATATCGTATAGCGAAATATCGTTTCCGCCACTGCGTCATAAAACTACTGTCTGCCATGTTGCATCGCATGTTCCTTAAAAGTATACAAAGGACGTCTTGTGCTGGCGTTTCCAAGGGGAGAAAAAGATAACGACGCAAGGATGGCGACGCTGTGGCGAGGACAACGAGAATTTCTTACCCTCGTTTTTACAATGCTTCCTTAAAGATTCCTATCCAAGGATGTTAAGGGGTCTTTTCACTTTAGACGCTAAAAAGCCTAATTTCATACATTTTTTGGTAGGTTTTTATTATAGATGTTAATATAAAAGTTGCTACATTTAATAAATACACTTTCGAAATACATTTAAAAAAATTATTTATTTATTCAAGCCACTATTTATAGACGAAAATGGTAGTTAAAAAAAAGACCTAAAAAAATTGTAGGTCTGCGCTCTTGATGAAATCGCGGAGATGGATCATCCGAAACAAAAAAGAATCAAACGGTTTTAGATTCAGTATGTTAATGGCTATAGCGCATATCATACGATTTTGGATATATGCAAAAATAACAGAATGGCGGACATTTTTCGAAAAAAACAAAGCCAAAAACGTGTTTTTTTTCACCGCTCCTGGCCAAAAAAATAGTAAATATTAAAATTTTTTTAAATTCTCGATATGTGCTATAGCTATAGTTGTAAAAAATATGTGGTTAAAATTTCGTAAGGATCGGTTCAGTAGTTTTGATGATTTTATCAACAAGCCGTCGAGAAACGTTGTTTCAAGAAAAACGCGTTTAAAGTTCGTTTGGGTTACATAAATACATAAACCAGTTTTTAAATGTATTTCGAAAGTGTATTTATTAATTTAACGACTTTTATATCAATATCTATAATATAAACCTATCAAAAAATTCAAGAAAATAGCCTTTTTAGCGTCTGAAGTGCGAAGACCCCTTAAAAGTACTTCGTGTCAGGAAGGAAAATGAGAATCGTAAATGTCGGCAGAATTTTCCTTCGGCGGTAAAAAAATAGAATTTTCCTTTGAATTTCACCGCACTATCAGAAGGGGCGCAAGGGTAATATTTTTCCTCAAACAGAATACAAACCCAGCTTTTGTTATCATAATATTCTGGATAAAAAAAAGATTCTCGTTCGTATGTTGGAGCCCTATAGGATCTGTGCGAAACGACGTACTCGAAAAAATTCACAAGTGTTATTTTGACCCGAAAAAAGCAACCGGTACGAGGGGATGTGAACGGGTGATCGAGAGGGTTGTAGTTCGGATCAAGCAACCCTCGCATCATGATGGAATCGAGAGCAAAAGAAAGAAGAAGGGAGACCATTTTTCCAGACAGCTGATGATCCTGCTCTTGTCCGCAAAGTTCCCCAATGTTCACAGGGGGTATCTTTTCATCCCTCTTCTTTCCATGAACGCGACCTGCTGCCGCCACTCTACTATACATCACCATGCATCCGAGCAACCAGAAGAGCCAGAAATCGGATTGTAAAAATACTCGAAAAAAATCGAGAGTGCCGAACGATGATAAAAACCGGATGGCAGATGCGAGCTCGAGGGTTGTTTATGATCTCTCGCTTTCGCAACGGGAAAGGCAGGCGGTGTAACGAAGATCCCGATTATGCTACTTTATTCTTATTTTGCTCTCATTCTGGTTTCGAAACACGTGACCAAATTTGGCGCATGTTTCAAATGGGGCGACATAATTTTTGTCGTAATTCTTCCAAATTTATCGTGTATTTCAATATTTGCGAATGAACCTTTCAAGAAAATGGAGAACTTGCTCCACATACCTGACAATAAATTAGTATACGTTTTGGCGAGTCTGCATAAGTCTGAAATGTAAAAAATGCCAGTTTTTATTGCATACTTTTATACCCTGCTGGGGTATTGATCTTAATTTGCAATAAAGATTTTGTAAAAGTGGTAGTAATTGACCTAGATGTGACGACTTTTGTGAAGGGTCAAATCGCCTACTGAGCTACCTCCAACTTTTTTTTGCATTTTACTCCAAACTTTGTTTTATGAAGTTGTGTAAGTTGTATCTCAGAGTCTATTCGTCCGGCTCACTTTAAAATCGGCCAAAGCACAGTTTACAATGTTATAAATTATATAATAGTAGCATTTTCTATCATATGAACAGATGATTTTCTGATATTTTTATCTATTTATCAATAACCAATTATTAAAGTTTTTTCTTTTGGCCGAAAATCGATTTTTTTTTCTATCGATTGCCATTTTCGTAATTTTCAAAATTTGAAAAAAGTCTTCGATTATACGAAAGTTCGATCATTATACTGAACGATTTGTGTGAAGGGTCCAATCGCCCACTGAGCTACTGCGAACTGTTCTTTGCATTTTTCTCCAAACTTTGTTTTATGAAGTTGTGGAAGTGGTATCTTAGTCCATTCGTCCGATTCACTTCAAATTCGGCCAAAGCATAGTTTAAAATATTTTCTATCACCAAATGATTTTCTGATATATTTATCCATTTGTTAATGACCAATTATGAAAGTTGTTCCTTTTGGTCGAAATTCGAACTTTTATCGACAGCTTTCCATTTTCGCAGGTTTCAAAATTTCAAAAAGTATCCGATTATACGAAAGTTCAATCCCCATACTAAAAGTAAGTTTGCGTCATTTTTCATTTCAGATCACCGTAGTGGCCAGAGCCACCTACGCCGATTGGTCACGCAACAATGGCGGCATTCCGTTCAAATAACTCAATTGTCTGTCAATCGTCTTCAATAAACAACAAACTCAAGTTTGTCAAGACTATGTATCAATTGTGTGTAAAATCCCGAAATCGTCGTTCAAAAATCTCACAAGAAAAAAAATATCGAAAATCGTTCTGCTTTCCAAGGCCCAAGCTTATGCAGACCCAATGCTTATAACAAAGAGCGGCGAAAAAATCGCTATTAAGGATGTTGAGTCCCAAATCGCAAATGATAATAAAATTCGGAAAATTTGGTATGTTTTTGTATGAAGTATTTCAGAGGTCGTGTAAAAATTTCACGACAATAAGGAAGCTCGTTATTCAACAATTAACATTCACAAATTAAATGTTGTCTTATGGATACTGATGTAACTTTGCAATAAGTTTTTTTTTACCTCTCAATTTTGTAATATCTACAATATACTGAAAGCAACGGAAACAAAACAAAGTTTATTGATAATTTTTTTAAATTTATTTTAAAAATTGTTCTTAAGAAAATGTTAATTTTCTAATAACGAGCTTCCTAATCGTCGTGAAATTTTAACACGACCTCTTAAATACTTCATACAAGAACATACCAAATTTTCAGAATTTTATTATCATTTTTTATTTCAACCCTTAAGCAGGTTGAAGTAATGATGATAGAATTCTGAAAATTTGGGATGTTTTTACACGAAGTATTCAGGAGGTCGTGTAAAAATTTCATGACGATTGAGACGCTATTTATTGTACAATTAACATTAACATGTTTCATAGGGACTCAACATCCTTAACGACGATGAAAGTTAAGAAAAACGATTTTAAGGGGTTACCCCTACTTGCGATTATGAAAAAATCGATTTTTTTATTGCATTTTTTTGAAGTATAAGTATCTGAGAATATGTCCTGAAAATTTCATGTCGATCCGAACAAAATTGACTGAGATATGAGTGTTGAAAGAGAAGAATCCGTTCTTCGTGTAAACTGAAATTCAAACTTTAAACGCGTTTTTCTCAAAATGGTTTTTGTGAAGTCGGTGACCAAGATTACTCGAACACTAATGAACCGATCTTCTTGAAATTTTGCAGCCTTATTTATTACATAAAAATGTAGTCTTTAATCGTTCGATTTTTTTTTCGAAAAAAATGGCCGTTTTATAGCCAAAAAACGGCCGTTTTTTTTGTTAAAGTCGAACCATTAACTTTGACTGTCCGCCATTTTGTGAAAAATGAATATTTTTTAAAATCCTTCGATTAAAGACTAGTTTATCCTTATATTTGACTAAATCCATCCGCATTTTTTTTCAGATAATCCACTTCGCCGCAATGTTGGTCACCGCAAACCGTGTATATAAAAACATTATTTCATTGACGGCCATTTGCCACTAAACAATGTAATATTTTTCAATAAAAAAATTACTGAAAGTTCTTCAAGATGTGTTCTTTAAGATGGTATATTGATCGATTAAAAAAGTTTTGTAATTTTCTTTAAAAAAATTCAAGAAAAAGGCCTTATTTTGCGCTACAAGTGGGGGTAACACCTTAAACATTTACGAATGGGCTGAATGGGTGCCCAGCGTTCGAGCCATTTCGCAACTGTCTTTGGAGGATGTCGATTAAACAGTCAGGTCTCATACACACGTCAGTCGGAAAATAATAGCGTAAAAAGTGCGCAATGTAAAATAGCCTTAGGCGTCGAACTTTGCGGCCACTTGTACAGCAGAGCTCGCAGGAGAACACGCACACGCGTGCACGCATATATAAATTCGCTTAAAGGGTACCTAAGGTAAAAGTAACGCGCGTATATGCCGTACCGAGAATCGCGTACACCGAGGGCCCATATAAGGCCCGGGGACTTGCGGTGGAGAGCGGCATTTGGTCTCGACACAGAGACGAGATCGAGTGAGCCCTGTACCGGGGGACGACTCGAACTTAAGGATGCCCGTACATTCCCTGCCAAAAGTGAGTTTCGGTGAGAATTTTCAGTACTTTGAGATAAGATTAAAATTTAAAAAAATCAACTACATCGAAGATGACAAGAACATTAATTTCCGGTAATAATAATGCAAAAAAGTTATAAGTAAATTGTTGACAAAAAAATTGTTCAACAAATTTGTCCGGTGAACTACGTTTTAATATCATAAAATGAATTCGCAGATTTTTCTGAATAGGTATGAATGTTTTAGAATTTTTTTTCTATTTTCATTTTAATTTTTTTTTAATAAAAAAGAATGTTTAGAGTCACAAATTTTCAATATGTTTTCGGAGCAATGTTCCACGTTAAATCCAAGAAGTGTCCGGGGTATTGAACGAACAGTGTCATAGGTACAGCCTCTGCAAAATTCCAAAAAAGGCTTCTTCGAAATAGAGATAAAATTCTTTAAAAAATTATAGGTATTCAGAAAAATATCATAATTCATTTAATGTCACAAAAAAACAATTTTACAGGAGATTTTTCGAACAAATTTTGGTTTTAACATTATATTTATACATTTTTGGCATTCTTATTATTTAAAACCAATGTGCTTAGCATCTTCAATAACGTTGATTTTTTGTAATTTTAATGTTATCGCAAAGTACTGAAAATGCTCACCGAAAGTCACCTTTGGCAGGGAATGTACGGGCAATACATCTTTAACTCGACGTCCGTATATACGTTATTATTGCGTACGTACTTGTACATACACGTGCCCCGGACATACATATCCTTCGTTGCGCAACGTTTTTGCCCTCACCCGATGAGAATTCGCATGATTATGTGTGCTAAGACGCCGGATTCTCGCCACGTCGGGTTAAAGCAGAGATATCTGTGCGGCTATATGAAAGCCCCGTAAGAAACGTCCGAACGTGAAACATGAGTTTTATTAGGACGCGTCATTATATTTTACCCAACTTTGGAAGGGAGTTCGATGGAGGCATAAAATGCGACGTAAAAAGAAGACTGAAATTTTCATTAATACCGATTTCACAAATTACCTAATGTGGGTTTTCTTCCCATTCCAAGTCGGGTCAGATACTTTCAGGCAGTACAAAATCTGGGTTAATACAATTTGGGCCCGATAGTTCAATATGAACATTATATGCACATCGTTCTTCATGCCGAAATTTTCAAACATTTTTAAAAACCCTGTTTTTCTTCATCTTGACCTAGTAGGGTTTCTGAAATCTTTGCAAATGAACCTTTCAAGAAAAGGGAAAACTTACTCCACATAACTGACTATAAATTAGTATACGTTTGAGGAGCTGCATTAGCTGTTAATTTCTAGAATGCAACTTCGTCTTGCATACTTTTATAGCCTAGAGTATTGCTCTTAATTTGCAATAAATTTTTTGTAAAAGTTGGAAAAATTGACCCAGTTGTGACGATTTTTGTGAAGGGTCGAATTGCCTACTGAGCTACAGCGAAATATTTTTGTGTTTTTCTCCAAACTTTGTTTTACGAAGTTGTGTAAGTTGTATGTCAGACTCTATTCGTCAGATTCACTTCAAATTCGGCCAAAGCATAGTTTACAATATTATAAATAATATGATAGCAATGTTTTCTATCCCTGTTGTATATTCCCTGAAAATTTCATTGAAATATTCCTGAAATTGAATAAACTACAGCTTCTAACGGTAGCAGCACCATACTTCAACCTTTAAACGCGTTTTCCTCGAAACACTCTTTCCCAAGTCGGTGGACATAATATCTCGAGAACCACTTGATGGATTATCTCCAAATTTACAGAAGATATGACGAGAAATCTCCAAACATCATTGACGATCTCGCTTAAAAAAATTGATCTTCATTGTTAAATCGTTACGTAAAAATGACGACTTTTTTCCTAGATTTGGTATGCTGGAGTTTCAACTCGTTGCGACGTTGTTGAAAAATAGTATTTCAAAAATCAACGATCGTCAAAGACTCGTATGTATCATTCTCTTGAATAACCCGTTTGGTTTTTAGATTTTGGATGGACCGTTTAAGCTGAAAAGTGTCCACCGCCAAACGTCGCGAAAAAAATGTCATCATCGGCCGTGTTTTTGTGTTTTTTTGTATTTTTTCAAAGCTTTCGATATATCCACCTTTGTGTTAAAAAAAAGTGTTCGTTTTCCACCAACCATTTCCCACAAAAAAGATCGAAATTTGCCTTTTTTTCGGGCCTCTGGGTACACGTAGCTTAAGGGGTTACCCCCACTTGCGATTTTGAAAAAATCGTTTTTTTTATTGCATTTTTTTGAAATATAAGTATCTGAGAATATGTCCTGAAAATTTCAAGTCGATCCGAACAAAATTGACTGAGATATGAGCGCTGAAAAAGAAGAATCCGTTCTTCGTGTAAATTGAAATTGAAACTTTAAACGCGTTTTTCTCAAAATGGCATTTCTGAAGTCGGTGACCAAGATTACTCGAACACTAATGAACCGATCTTCTTGAAATTTTGCAGACTTATTTAATACATAAAAATGTAGTCTTTAATCGTTCGATTTTTTTTTTCGAAAAAAAATGGCCGTTTTATAGCCAAAAAGCGGCCGTTTTTTTTCGTTAAAATCGAACCATTAACTTTGACTGTCCGCCATTTTGTGAAAAATGAATATTTTTCAAAATTCTTCGATTAAAGACTAGTTTATACTTATATTTGACTAAATCCATCCGCATTTTTTTTTCAGATGATCCACTTCGCCGCAATGTTGGTCACCGCAAACCGTGTATATAAAAACATTATTTCATTGACGGCCATTTGCCACTAAACAATGTAATATTTTTCAATAAAAAAATTACTGAAAGTTCTTCAAGATGTGTTCCTTAAGATGGTATATTGATCGATTAAAAAAGTTTTGTAGTTTTCTTTAAAAAAATTCATGAAAAAGGCCTTTTTTTGCGCTACAAGTCGGGGTAACACCTTAATCGATCATTGTCCTCGATCGAGCATCACGTTGAACTCGGCATCTCGCAAGATCTTCGAGTATGCCAAAAGCTCCGCAAAAAAAAATGAGTAGTGAAGAAACTCGGGGTCCAGTATCGATTCCCACTATTGTCTCGAGGAGCGGCGTTTGGCAGGGAAGAGGAAGATCGTGTCGTGGTATCGCGACGTGGCATAGAAACGATGAGAGAAAAGGAGAAGCGCGGGAGAGAGCACACAGGTGTCCCGCCGGCGGCGACTGAGACCCCGCAGAGATAACTTATATCTTTTCCTGTGTTTGGGTGTGTGGGGGGGGGGGGGGGGGTGCACTGTTCGCTGGCGTGCCGCTCGTAAAAGACATCCTGTGTCTGGCAGTTCCACGGCCGCAAGAATCGCTGCGCGGTTCCGATAGATCGTCATCTACATATATAGGTATATTTACATGTACGGGTATGCATCGACCGGTTCAAACTACAAGGACGTACGGCACATTATATCACAGGTAAAATAACGTCGCGTCCACCCTTCGTACACTTACCCGGTGACGCGTTTGGACTTTATGTATATATCGAGCACGTCTTCAGCAGCGTTAGGCAGGTAAAATTATTTTCGTAGATCCGCGTCCCGCTATGATCGTTCTTTCAATATATTGATTTATCGATCAGCTTAGATCTTGGGAGATTACCGGGCACGTGGGCTCGTACTTGGACTATGATTTCTCGGTAAATCGATAACAATGTATTATTATGGCCTGAGTTCCAACGTATACCCTTGCGATGTGTTACGCATTGCCCTTCCCAATTGAACCCTTCCCTATCACTCCCCGCTCGCACTTCGCTAATCTAACCTCACTTCGTCGACAGCCGTCTTGAACTATACTATACCGCATTTGATGAGGGTACGGGGAAAGTGTGAAAAACCGATATGGACGGTCTTCTTCTGATTCTCTGGTGCACAGACGTTTTACTCGAGGATCTACACCAAAGAATATCTGACTAGGAACTAGGACTAGTGACTAGGGATATCACTTAGGTGTCCGATTTCGATTTTGACGAAATTCAGAGATGTGGCGAAGCAGGGAAAACTATTAGACACGTATTTTTTTTATCGGCTGAAAACGGCTTTAAGGGGAAACCACCCCGTTGAAGGTGAGAAATAAACTTGCTGATTTTCATGTTTTTTTTTTGGGAAGATTTCTTCATCGTCTTTGAAACTTGGGGTATGTTTTGTTACTACTTTTGGCTGGATCGTGGTATTGTTTTTTTTTTTATTAATCTTTTAACATGGCGGAAGTATGGCACGGCCTTATAAACAGGCGTGACATATAGCTAAAAAACTAATCGACGGTTCGTGATGAAATTTGGTATGCATCTTTCTAATCTTATTGTCTAAGACATGACCCTAAAGGTTTGTGAAAATAAAAAAAGTATTTTTTTCTCGAATTAATTAGTCTCCATCAGAGAGTAATTAGTCTCTAATTAATTACTCTCCATTAGTCAGTAGTTAGTCTCCAATTAATTACTGACGCCAGGAGTAATAATTGGGAGCGTTTCTTATATTTAAGCGGTCTTCTCACTTTAGACACTAAAAGAGGCGATTTTTATGAATTTTTTTGGTAGGTTTATATTATAGATATTGATATAAAAGTTGTTGGTAAATATTCGGAAGTGGGGCTTCTGCTAGAAACAGGCTAATTACCTTCAAGGGTTCAAACAATCCCAAACAACCTCAAACAACCCCAAACAACGCCAAACAAACCCAAACAAATATTAAACTGATTCTAGCAGGAGTCCCACTTCCGAATATTTATCAAGTTGTTACACTCAATAAATTCAGTGTCGAAATACATTTAAAAAAATGTTTCCATGTATTTATGCAACCCAAACAGACTTTAAACGCGTTTTTCTCGACACAACGTTTTTCGACGGCTTGTTGATAAATCTTCGAAACTACTGACCTGATCCTTATGAAATATCAACTACATATTCTTTGCAGCTATAGCTATAGCGCATATCAAGGATTTTTCAAATTTTGATATTTATTATTTATTTTGCCAAAAACGGTGAAAAAACACGTTTTTTGTTTTTTTGAAAAATGTCCGGCATTTTGTTGTTTTTGCATATATCAAATATCGTATGATTTTTTGTTTCGGATGATCCATCTTTGAGATTTCATGACCGGCCCAGACCTACAATTTTTTAAGTAACATTTTTTTAACTAACATTTCCGTCTATAAATAGTGACTTAAGGGAATAAATAATTTTTTAAATGTATTTCGAAAGTGTATTCATTAAGTGTAACAACTTGTATATCATTATCTATAATAGAAACCTATCGAAAAAATGCTTAAAAATAGCCTTTATTAGCGTTTAAAGTGAGAAGATCCCTTAAGTTAGTTTGAAAGGCAAATATTTTTTTCGTCCGGAAAAAAGAGGGCAGCTCGTCGTGCACTTTTTCCATCTCACCCGCGCTACAGCTGCGAAGAAAGTCTGTACAACAACATAGTGGCTACGCGAGGTTGCAAGGGTGTTGGCCGTCTTCGTGCGAGGCTGAAACTCGCGAAGATAATATACAGAAAGGGTAAAGCGTGTCGAGGCATATGCCGCTGTTGCGGTTGCCACGGTTTAAAGTTTGCCCCGGCATATATAGGGGACACCTCCGTCGAGGTATAAAGCGCAGGGTGTACCAGCGCGCGCGAAGAGCAAACAAACCCTTCGTGTGCCCTCTTTAAACAAACTCGAGATTACAGAGGCCTCGACAATGCTCCAAGGGGCTGACTCTTCGGTTAATTATGCCGCGGAACGAGGGCGATGCCAGTCGTGTATCCAGCGACCCTTTAAGAGGGAATGATACCTTATCGCGGTCGGTATGGTAGAACGATTTTAGATTCCCACGAATCACTGAGACGGCTCTTCAGATCCTGTCGAAACTTTGCCAAAGGACGTCAAATAGATAGATGAATGGCTCTCTTCTTCTCAAATTTTCTGATTTTGAGAAAAAGAATGTAGATTGGCTTATGATAACCCAATCTACATTTTTTTTCTCAAATTCGGAAAATTTGAGGAGAAGACAGCCGTTCGTTTATCTATTTGACGTCGTTTGGCAAAGTTTCGACGGGATCTGAAGAGTCGTTTCAGAGATTCGTGGGAATCTATAATCGTTCTACCATACCGACCGCGATAAGGTATCATTCCCTCTTAAGGATGGTGAGTCCCAAATCGCAAATGATAATAAAATTCTGAAAATTTGGTACGTTTTTGGTATGAAGTATTTCAGAGGTCGTGTAAAAATTTCACGACAATTAGGAAGCTCGTTATTGAACAATTAACATTCACAAATTAAATGTTGTCTTATGGAAACTGATGTAACTTTGCAATAAGTTTTTTTTTGACCTCTCAATTTTGTAATATCTACAATATACTGAAAGCAACGGAAAAAAAACGAAGTTTATTGATAAATGTTTTTTAATTTCTTTTAAAAATTGTTCTTAACAAAATGTTAATTTTTTAATAACGAGCTTCCTAATCGTCGTGAAATATTAACACGACCTCTTAAATATTTCATACAAAAACATACCAAATTTTCAGAATTTTTTTATCATTTTTTATTTCAACCCCTAAGGAGGTTGAAGTAATGATGATAGAATTATGAAAATTTGGTATGTTTTTACATGAAGTATTCAGGAGGTCGTGTAAAAATTTCATGACGATTAAGAAGCTATATATTGAACAATTAACATTAACATGTGTCGTAGTGACTCGACATCCTTAACTTCCTGGTTTCGCCTGATGAATGTACACTAGCCATGTGTATACTTGGCAAGAAGAGCCGGCAAGTTCCACTCATCATCTCGTAAAAATGGCATTACGAGAGCGTGAATAATTTGCAGTGATTCGATCTCGTGCAGTCGACTGAGTACAATGAAGCATACACTGCGAAACAATGTGAACTATTGTCAGATACTCAACCTCAGCCTTGCCCAAAGGCCCATTGAGGACCTTTGATTTCGACGAATTTTCTACCCTCCCAAGAGGTTTTTCGAATCCCTTGAAGCCTGGGAATATAGCTTAAACTTCGTAGAATACCTGTACATTGTTCTGGAAAAAAATCAATTTTAAGGATCAACAGGATCTTCGGAGGTTTGAAAAACTCCCGTGGGTAGAAATCGTCCAACCGCGAAGTAAGGTACCTGCGGGTAACAAGACTTAGCTGAGGGATCTTCGAAATGGAATGAAAAATATCCAATTTAATCGCCATATTTTTATTATAATCATTATTCAAGTTCAGTTTCTATAAAATATAAACGATAAATGGTAACTTGTACCGTAACAAAAACGAAATTAAACATTTTTAAAAATCTTGATAGTAGGACTTTATTTTACCATGGTAGGATAATAAGACCTACGGCTTTAACATACTTAAGGTCTCAGGCCACAGTAACGGGTATAAAATCATGTGCGAATTTAACAATTTGTTTTCGTATGAAAAAGTGATTTACTCATAAGATCAATACATTGTTTAGTATGAATATCAAGTTATTAAAAAAAATATATATTGTTTTGAATGTATAAAATGGCCAACTACTCGAAACGTCTCGAAACAGCTTTTTTCCAATTGGCGTGATAAATAACTTCAACAATTTTCACTCGATTTACTTCAAATTTAAAATTTATGTTCCTAATTGCCTTTCACAGAGATGTACGTACGGAATTTCTGAGTAATCAGAAACTTTTCATTTTATGAGCAGCTTATGAGCAGTTATAAGGAAATTTTTCAATGAAAATTTATTTCTTAAGTTCAAATACCTACAACTTTTGAGGAAAACAATATTTTTTTAATTCCGTACGTACTCTCTGTGCGTCAATGCCATACAAGGCACGGAATTATTTGACGCACTACTGCGTCAATGCCAACGAAGGGGTTAACAACCGTCGACCACGTATGTAAAAAAAACAAAATAAAAAATATTTGGACCACGATACGTTATTCAAATATTTATGATAATCGACGCTTGAATCAATAAAGATAAAGACTGTGGTTTTATATAGATAAATGTAATAGTGCAAAAAATACTTACGATTTATTCGGACCGATTTTTATTATTGGTATTGCGCGGCCGCGTCTTATGATGGATGATGCAACACTGGTGGCGATAAGCAGGGTATCGCGCATCCGCAAACTTGTAGCGTAATATTCGTGCAATAGGCGTTTGCGTGATCGGTTATTTCAAATACGATTTTCTTTACTTACGATTAGGCCTTATTAGCGGACAGGCCCCATTACCCGCAGGTGCCTTAACCCCTGAAGAAAAAAATCCTAACCGAGCGCAGGAATTCGTTGATTCCTATGACAAGATTTAGCTGGCAAGGTCTTCGTTTCTATCGTCCATCCGCGATTCAACGTGGATTGGAGATGTGCGGGAGAAAAAAATTCCAGGCAAATATACCGGAGTTTCGAAATTTTCAAATGTACGTCTGAAAATCAAAGAAAATATTCACACACCAAGTCTCGACTGTTAAGTTAACCCTTTCTTGACCCGCTGGGTCATTTTGAACCGCACGAATTTGACATAAAATGCTCACTTGCCCAAAATTGAAAGTTTTCAATAATTTTTCACAATAATTCAATTTTATATTTTCCTAATTTTAATTATGCAGACATATTAAAAAATGTTCAAAGTTTATCCCCGATTTTTTTCAATAAAAAGTGACCGAAGAGTTATCGAGGGCAGGTGGATGAAGTACTACTATTCGGGTCAAATTGACCCAGCGCGTCAAAGCCGTGGCCAAATATAAATATGTCAAGGAAGGTTTGAAAGTTCTTTTCTCATCATTGTGTCATCTGTGTGCGTATTGTTTTATAAAATGCGCTACAAAGCAACAATACCAAGCTAAATATTTATCAAATTTTATTCTTCGAGGTGTGAAGACACATCAAATATTGAAATATAATTCCTTCACACGTCAACTCGTAGGTAAAATCATTTTGAGTTAGCTGTAAGAAATTCATAAGAGATGCAAAATATTGCATGTAAAATTCCTGCCAACTAAAAGTGTTGTAATTCTTCAACGAGTTAGTTGTTTATTATTCTTTTTTTTTACTTAACTTTTTATTAATTATATACATTGCCATACAGTCTTTGGGTTTTTAAGCACAGGTAAACTTGAAAAACTAAACGCATTTTATTTTCGTATACATGTTAAACTTCAGGCTGCGTTGTGTCCGCATCTCTAACAAGGAACATCACTTTGGTGTCGTCCTCCGATTTGGTTGAAACTTTTTTATGTGGCAGAGTACCAAAAATTAAAAGACACGTATTTTTTTTGTCGGCGGAAAAACGGCTTTAAGGGGTGAGACGCACCCTCGAAAATAGGGCTGTTTTTCGTCGATAACGTTATCGTTCTCATCTCCAGTGTATATAGTACACGAAAAAATAATCATTGTTGCAATTTGACATTTATTTATTACCGATAAAAAAATACGTGTCTCTTAGTTTTTGAAACTCTTCCACATAAAAAAGTTTCAACAAAATCGAACAAGGACACCAAAATGATGTTCCTTGTAAGTTTAATGATATTTTTCTGTAGAATATGCTAAAATATATCCGAGTTTTGTAAACAATGTTGTTATGTATAATAGTTTTGCGTGTAAAAGTGCATTATTGGATATGAAAAAAACACCACGCTTATAGTATTCAACGAGTTAGTCGATCCCAAATTTTGCAGGTGGGCCTAAAGCAAACGGAGCAATAACGCATCCAATTCTGATCGCCATTCCACTAAGACTCTCATAATGTTCTCAAAATCATGTTCAATACAGTTTTCGATGACAAAACACAATGGCAAGTTGAAAGTGGGGCTCCGCGTCGCTGAAATAGGTTCAACGAGTGACATTTCTCCCTGCCCTCTTAAGATGGAAAAAACAGAAGCTGGGATAAACGATAATCGGATCGCGTCCGTGAAATATCGTTTTACGGCATTTTAATCGGGAATGCACACCTCTCCCGAGAGCTCGTTGTGCAGACCCGGACGCCCCTGTTACCTCCGAATAAAAACAAATTGACATGAACTTCTGGTGCGTAATGCAACGAGTATGAGAACTTGCGTATGTTTTGTGCGGTAGCCCTCAAGGGAAGAAGAGAGAGAGAGAGAGAGAGAGAGAGAGAGAGAGAGAGAGAGAGAGAGAGAGAGAGAGAGAGAGAGGATGCATCTGTGTGCTAATCTCTGGGAGTTCAGGCTGTGGGTCTAAGCGGATTAAAAATTAAGGGAGTCCCGTCTGGCGCGTCTAAGGGTGAGATTATAGCCGGGTGTCCTCTTATACTTTTCATCCTCTTCCCTTTTTCGCTTGTGCTTATGGCGGTGCTGGTATGCCTTTATCAGCAATGTTGATGACAATCGCAATAACAATATCCTATCTATATAAATACATGATTCAAGCGCCCTTAGATATTCGAATTCGGATAATGTTCGAACCCCCCCCCCTCCCTCGCCAATCGAGCAGAAATTTTGCACAAACGTTCCTTTTAATATTCCAAGGCAACCCCTAGAAGAATAGGTATATACGTATGCACAGAGTCGTAGCAGAAATAGATATAGTCGGCGCACGTAAAAAGAAACTTAAAAGTTCAATATTCCGAAAACTATTGCGAGTCGCCATACATCCTTTTAGGGGGTGTCTTGAATTATTAAAAGGAAGGTTCGTGCAAAATTTCAGCTCGATCGGAGAGGGGGGCCACGTGCCCCCTGCCCCCCACCCTGAATCCGCCACTGGTTTGACTAGAGGAAAGTTCCGTAGCGAATTCGAGAATAAACATTCGAAAACCCCTCCCTCATGGAACGAGCTGAAATTTTGCACAAACCTCCCTTTTAATATTGCAGGGGGGGCACGCCCCCCAGATGGTCAAAATCGACTACACAAAAAAAGCCGAGGAGTCCAAGAACAACCATATTACCCTCCCCTTACCCCCCGTACTCGCACTTGCCCCCCCCCCCCCACAGAAAAAAAGTGGATCCGCCCTTAAGTGCAACATCAACCTAATATTTCTGCATGTTGCGGACTCCCATACGGACCGTACATAAGGGGTCGGTTTTTCGCGATTATTTTCCATATCCTACATTTTTGCGTTTTTGTCGAATTCGTCCGCATTAATGTAGTGTAAGTGTTTTGAACATTGATGCTGCTCCATGAGAGCAACGTACTTGGCATTTCAAGTCGCGTTTTCTCGTCGAAGAGATGAAGAGTGACACGACAGCACGTACCCACGGCTCTCTTCCAGCACTGTCGAAGAGCACACGACCGGACGTGAATTTTCTTTTTCTTCACGCACTTTACATTCCGGTTTGTCGCAGTAATGATACGTACGTCACCGAGTTCACGGTTTTGTCACGGTGCGAACCGTGCACCGAAAGCAAGTACATGGAAAGCGAGCACGCGATTTATGACGATTCGATGACTGGGAATTGGTACGAATATGGACCAGCCGGAGTGGAAAATGGCGTGCTAGTTTCGGCCTTATTCTTCCAAAGTACCGATGTGGTCTTCTTGGATCCAATCTCATTTTCTAATCGTTCTAATTTACAGATACCAAAAAGTTCCATGTTCTAAATTTATTCTGGCATTAATGGAGTGTCTAAACATTAAGAAAACCAAATTCGTTAAATTTTGTCCATTTTGAAAATTCAACTAGGACGATATCTAGGTAAGCGGTATTGTAAAAAAAGTTGGATAACTTCAGTACAAAGCATTGAATGTATATAGATATAATTTTAATATTAAACTACCTGAGCAAAATTGGAGTCATCATTCCATGACTTGAAGAGCTTATGCGTCAAGCTGATAAAACGCTCATTCGTTTGAAATTACTGGAAAGATCAATCCTTCTGAACTTGGATTTGGTTTCGTCGGAACATTGGCGATTAGGGGCCAAAAACCGAAAAGTGGAGCATTTTTATCGATTCGACAAGACAATATGTGGAATTGCAATTCCAAGTTTCTTGCAATCCACTCAAAGGACATTCACCCGAACGTGTTTGGACGCACATTAGGTGGTATATTTCAATAGAATAGACTGGGGTCAATTGGAACGTTTTTGAGAAAATCGGTTCGTGTGACTTCATTCGATACCTCATCTGTTTGGTAATGCGTTTTCATTATAGCTACATTATCCGACTGTATGATACCATTATTGACTTTCCTTCTTATATGCCCTTAACTTAGGTAGAAGCTATTTAGAATCCCTAGGAAAACGTTTTCTTTGACCCTGTGTCAGGGTCAATCGAAACAATGCCTGGGCTTACAATTAGTTGAAATAGGTGTTTTCAGCTGATTAAACTAATGTTTCCACTAAATCCAGGCACTGTACATGACGTGTATGAAGTGATAAATTATGTTCGTTATTCATAAAATATACGTTTAATCAAAATAATCAGTTTCATTACTTTTCATTCCAGTTTAAATATCACTGCAGGTATATTAAGGTTATTTAATATTATTTTAATTTTCGAACGATTTCTTGGCATCCAAAAAATAAAACATGATTTGGTAATCTTGCTTGCGTATAAAATGTTTGTTCGGAGTCGATAGAAACACGTTTAGATTGACCCTGAATCGTTTGTTTCAACTGCCCCCACGCCCTCTCTCCAAATAATGTATCAACCAGCAAAAAAACCTAAATGCAGTAGGTAGGTACTGACCACAATAAACTCAACTAGGATATTCATAGAAAAGATGATTGTAAACAACGCTGAATAAGGAACAATAGTTTTGCAGCAATACGCAAGATAACAGTCGACAAACTTACTTTTTACGTCGCAAAAGCGCTGCACCCACATAAAAATGTTCGATGGGGAATGAGCGACAGGTTCCGATATGCAAAGCTTCGAACTTCTCCTCTGCCACTGAAGAATGTCAATCCGATCGATCGGGTGCGTAATATTAGGCTGAATTTCCCACAGTAAAATTAGGCCCTGGACAAAATGGGGAGCCGCGATTCGTTCGTTGCACATTCGCCACTCACCCAGTCCAATATGGACCACCATATCCCAAAGCGATATGGTGGTCCATATTGGCACCAACTGCTCGCTATAACACGACAGGAAGGGCTACTGAACCCACTATGTACTACCGTGTGCACGTAGCTTGTGATATCCGCGAGTTCTTCGTACGACGACCGGTAAGGTCGTCTCGTCTCGTTGCTCTCGTCGTGCTGACGAGAGCGCAGCATCACGATCCATTAGATGTATATGGCATCTCTATGGACCGCGACGGGGCCAGTTCTCGAGAAATGTGCACACACGTCTCTCATCGTCGGTCGTTGGCGCGTCGTCGCGCGCGTTTCTCTCATCTCCGATGAAACGACAACGTCTTCCCGAGAAGAAAAGCCGGGGAAGAAAGGAAAAAAAAGAAGACAAAACGCGAAGAGAATCTTGCACGCAGTGCACCATCGCGAGGGGCGAAGCTCATCTCAACCTTTTCTCGAACACATTTATCTTCGCGAGCTCCTCGCTCGATTCGATTGAATCGGACTTCTCGTATGAGTTTATATAACAATTATATACCATTCGCTGAACTATCCTCTCCTACTGCGAGGGACTAAAAAAGATTAACGTACCGAGGCTACTCAGTTTTATTCGATATCACTCGGAGCATCAATTATTTTTATACGCGGAGACGTCGTAAATTAATTTCACGGCATAATGACTGGCTGTGGAAAAATGTACTAAAGAAAGAAAAAAAATCAGTATCTATTTTCATTTGAAGACAAAATGTCATCAGTGATCAGTGTGAAAAATAGTTTCTTGTCGGCCGGTTGTGCTGGCTGATTTCTGTTACGATTTGATATTACTCGTAAACTAATAGTTATTAATATAAATGTTTAGTTGATATAAATTAACATAAATAATCGAATAATTAAATATTAAATAGTGATTGTTAAGGGGTCTTGTCACTTTAGATGGTACACAAGGCAATTTTCATGATTTTTTTGATCGGTTTATATCAGATATAGATGTTGATATAGAAGTTGTTACACTTAATAAATACACTTTTGGAATAGATTTTAAAAATTGATTTATTTAAGAAACTATTTATAAACGAAAATGGAAGTTAAAAAACTGTCCTTTAAAAATTGTTAGGCTGCGCTGTTGATGGAATCTCGGAGATGGATCATCCGAAACAAAAAAATCAAACGGTTTTAGATTCGGTATGGTAATGGGTAAAAATGGCGGACATTTTTCGAAAAAACCAGAAAAGACGTGTTTTTTCACCGTTTTTTGGCAAAAAAATAGGAAATAACATTTTTTTAAGTCCTTGATATGCGCTATAGCTATAGTTGTAAAGAAAATGTCGTTGAAATTTCATGTCGCGAGAAAAACGCGTTTAAAGTTTGCTTGGGTTACGTAAGTACATAAAACTTTTTTAAAATGTATTTCCAAAGTGAATTTATTAAGTGTAACAACTTTTACCTCAATATCTACGATATAAACCAATCAAAAAAATGCATGAAAATAGACTTTTTTTAGCGTCTAAAGTGAGAAGACCCCTGAAATATAAATTGATAATTCACGATCAATAAATAAATTCGTAAATTAGTTTGACAACATAACGACTGACCTCATAAAAATGTCTTATCGAATAGAATCCTGTGGGTACCTTTATTTGGAGACAGAAAATCTTTTCTGATCAGCGTAAAAAATAATAATCTCTCGGCGGGCTAAGAAGTTGCGGGACAAGCGAAGATATGTTCCCATTTTTCTTACGATTCGATATTACTTCAAACGCCCATTATTTTCTCATGCTGAGAACTCTTAAATTAATTTCACAGTATAATAACTGACCATTAAAAAAAATGTCCTACCCAAAATAAATCTAGTATCTATTTTTGTTTTCAGTAAAAAAATAATTTCTGTTCAGCATAAAAGGTATTCTCTCGGCGGGTTACGCCGGCTGATTTTTCTCACGACTCGATATTACTCCAAATGTGTAAATTAATTTTACTGCATAATATCGGATTATAAAAAATATCCCACCGCAATGAAATCCAGTATTTATTTTTACGTGAATAAAAATAATAATTTGTGATCAGCGTAAAAAAGTTATGTCCTTTCAGTTGCGTGTGCTGGTCGATTTTTCTCGATTGCGATTTTCACGTATTGAAATCTTCGTGAGTAACCGCCCCGTTGAAAATTGCCTATTGTCGATGATCGTCCCGGTGGTCAATGCAACGCGCGCATCGATGCACCAAGATGCAATGGCAGCAAGGGAAGGAGATCTTTGGAAGCTGTGCTGCTCTCGGTCGTACGTGCCTTGTAATCGAAAGAGACTGCATGTGTGCGTATATATGTATACATGTATGTACATTATACACGTGATATACACGTATATCACGGCTTAGCTCATCCTGTCTCGACAAGCACGCCAAAAGACACATATACACACATACGCATTCACGAACCCCCCCGGCACTCCTTCTTTCTTACTCGCTCACGCACTTTCTCACAATCTCTCATTTTGTCGAGATCGCTTTTCTCATACGTGCACGATCGCTTGAGGGCCCGTTTTACACGATGATCGTTCTGTACTTAATACAATATACGTGCGTCTGTGTGCATTCATATGTGCACCGGGACGTTCCACGCCATTTCATTCCTCGCCCGTGACCCCAACCATTTTTGGCCTTCCTGATTTTTTTTTGTAAAACTATACTCTATAAAAGCAATATCCACACCAATTTTTAGATTTTTATGACTCCTAACGAAGCTGAATTGGAAATCACAAAATTATTAACAGTATTATTGGAAATTAAAATGATAAGAATCTTCTCAAAAAAATATAATTAATTCGAAAAAAAATATAATGAAAAATCGGCCCATGATGAGACTAGTCTTAAAAATCATAGAATGGGTCACTCTATTTTAGAGAATTTTTTGAAAATAATTTAAAAAGTTGATTAGCTTTGAAAAAAATAATTGTCACTTTAGACACAAAAAAACGTTGACATTGATAATTGATAATTTTTTTCATATTTTTTAACGAAAGTATTTTTTAAGATGAAGGAAAATTGTATAGTGACACTTGTCGACATCTCAATTAGTTCAGGAGTTATCAACGTTTAAACGTTTCCAAAACTGCCGAAATCGACATGTTTGGAAAATTATAACTTCTAAAAGAAAAGAGATAAAAATCTAAAAATTGGTATGGATATTCGTTTCATAGAGTAAAATGTTACAAAAAAAATGGGAAAAATAAAAAATGGTCGGGATCACGGGCTAGGTGAAATGGCGTGCAATGCCCCATATATATATATATACTAGACTGCATGTATATCTTGTGGAGTCGCAACGAGAAAGAGATCGATAGACCGATCGATCGTAATTATTCGAATACGCAACGAGACAGGGAGAGCGAGATCGAGAAAGAGAGAACGGGGTCTCGAGAGCGTCGAGACAGTACATACGATGAGTTAGGAACGACGGATGGAGTGTAATTTGTAACTCTAAAGAGCATATACATATAAGTATCTAAATACTCGTCGGGCATTATTACTTCGATGCATCGTGCCCGATTGAATTTCTGTTGAAGCGTAGATGAAGCTACGGAAGGATTTTGAACCAAGGAGGAAAATTGAACAACAAAAAATTCACTTTTTGCCGATTGTACAAAAAAAATATAACAATGTAATTTGTCAATTACATCATCTTGAAATGTTTATTATTATAGCATACATTTATAATTCATGTCGTAGTAATAAAAATAGTAATTACATTAATAATAATAGAATGATCATGAAAAAATCACTGACGCCGAAGGGTATTACGTTGAAAGTAAATAAAATAAGAAAAAAAATAGTTATTTTGAGAATAAAAAAACCATGAAAATAGCAATGATAAAAAAAAGAATAGTAATCGTAGAAGTCGGTAAAAATAGTAACAATAATAGTAAAAAAAAACAACGATTGCACGTTTTAAAAACCAAAAGCGTTACAACCATTTTTCCTACAACCCGGAATTTTCATTTTTCTTGGATTATACTTAGTTCACATTTCAAAAAAAAGTCAACGATCTTTGGGCCATCGAAAACAATTCTCATTTCAAGATCTCAGTCTGGGTACCATCTCACGTGTCACGAGTTGCGTGTATACGGGGATGCGAATTTGAACTCGTGTATGGTGTCCTATTATAATACATTTCTCATATCCGGAAGCGGAAGCAGTCCAAGAGCTTCCCTCGAGCTTGGTCGACACGCGACACCGCGCGTTTATCCGGTAGTATTTCGCATCGACGACGTACAAGTGTCCGCATCCACGTGCATCGCGCAATAACGTATGTGAGGGGAAAAAGGATGACTGATATACCTGTACATACGTATGCAAAGTGTATACGAATTTTCGTCCCTCGCATTACACATCGATCGAGAAATTTCAGCTGGCATATGTCCGAGGCTTCGCATTTATCGGACCTGCAAGCACGTTATCGCTGTCCCCTCTTTCGAAATCGCATTAATTAAGAATGTATGGTAAATGCAATTTCAGGTAAAAGTAGGTGGAATTTATAATTGTCAAATTTATGTACTACATATAAAGTGAATTAAGAGTTCACAAAGGCCGGTTATAAGTGGCATGGTACACTGAGAGAAAAGTGCATTTACAAAAAAAAGCATTAAAAAAAGTGTATTTACAAAAAACGCGCATGGTAAAAGAGAGTATTGGCGAACTCTCTATAGTTTATTGTCACCGCAATCATAACCACCACAACCGTAATATGGTTAACACAACTATGAGCGAAAAGTATACGTAAACATATGACTTTGGTGGCGTGTTTGACTATCTAGTATCTCCGAAATTACTATACACTATTGTAAAAGGCTTTACAATATCGATATGGTTAATTCGGCTATATCACAAAATCGGCGCACAAATACTAATGCTGCGCTGAGAGCAAAGTACATGGTATTTATGAAAGACGCCCACGTCAAAAAAGGGGATTTTAAAATCCTGTATAGTTTATTGGCACCGTAATCATAATATCGTTAATACAACTATAAGCGAAAAATATATCTAAACATGCAACTCTGGTGGCGTACTCGACTATCTATTATCCCCGAAATAACTACGAACTATTGTAAAAATATCTAACTGAATTAACTATATTGATATTGCAAAATCTTTCACAGTAGTTAATAGTTATTTCAGGGATACTAGATAAAAAAACACACTACCAAAACGGCGTGATCAGATAGACGCTTATAGTTGTGTTAAGGATGTTGAGTCCCAAATCGCAAATGATAAGAAAATTCTGAAAATTTGGTACGTTTTTGTATGAAGTATTTCAGAGGTCGTGTAAAAATTTCACGACAATTAGGAAGCTCGTTATTGAACAATTAACATTCACAAATTAAATGTTGTCTTATGGAAACTGATGTAACTTTGCAATAAGTTTTTTTTTACCTCTCAATTCTGTAATATCTACGATATACTGAAGGCAACGGAAACAAAACGAAGCTTGTTGATAATTTTTTTTTAATTTCTTTTAAAAATCGTTCTTAACAAAATGTTAATTTTTTAATAACGAGCTTCCTAACCGTCGTGAAATTTTTCTTAAATACTTTATACAAAATACTTTATACAAATACTTTATACAAAATATTTGTATAATTTACTCTTACTATAATTATTTTAATATTTGTATAACTTACTCTTACTTACTTACTCTTACTTACTATAATATTTGTATAACTTACTCTTAAATACTTTATACAAAAACATACCAAATTTTCAGAATTTTCTTATCATTTTTTATTTCAACCCCTAAGGAGGTTGAAGTAATGATAGAATTTTGAAAATTTCGTATGTTTTTACATGAAGTATTCAGGAGGTCGTGTAAAAATTTCATGACGATTAAGAAGCTATTTATTGAACAATTAACATTAACGGGTTTCATAGGGACTCAACATCCTAAAAGTTTGCCTGTCCGCGCAACCTCCCTATGAACGCCTATAACCCCCGCAATTTTGAACCACTCGAAATGTTCAGGGAATATTCTCGAAATGTGTTATACTTTGAGAATCCGTCGAAAACCCAAAATCAATATTTTAAAAAATGTCAACTAGGTGTAAGCCCTTAAATATTAAAAACGTCAATGTTTATCAATATTTTTCAATAACAAAAAACTCGGACTTGCCAAGAATATTGATTAATTGTGCGTAAAATCCCTACCTCGTCATTCCAATACTCTTATCGGGGAAAAAAGTTGAAATTCGACTTATTTTGATTTTTATAATTCTTCATCGGATTAGTGGATCGATCCGGAATTTCGCATACAAGCCGAAAAGGATTCAGAAGTTACGTGGGTTTGAAAATTTAAAAAAATCCATTTTTTAATTTTATTATCTAATAGTTCAATATGTCCAGAATATGCTCCCAAAGTTTTAAGTCAATCGGAGTAAAATTCTAAAACACAATTTTCGGAAATCGGTGGACACCATTTCTCAAAAACTAATGCACCGATCTTATTGAAATTTTGCACGCTTCTTCAAAATATCATTCACTAGTCATTGAACAGAGGTTTTATTTGTCGTTTGCAACTAATTTTACAAGGCTATACGTAGTGCAAATTGTACCAAAAATTAAACTATTTTGCATACAACTCTGCCAAAAATTCAAATATCAATTTTCTCAACTATCCTTCGTTCAATCACGAGCTATACTTATCTACTAACGAAAAAAAATGGTTTTTTTTTGAGTTCAGATAAAGCTATCATGAGTTATTCTGACCACTACGGAGACACTTTTTTTTAAGGGTTTCCGGAAACCAGGTCTCACCGGCTAAATTTCCCAAATTGTTGGATGAATTTTCAAAAAAATATTGTCGTCATATTGCTCTTTTATGTGCTTAGCATTTTGAATAAAATAATTTATATATTATATTTTTTTTAAATAGAGAAAATATGCTTTTTTTCCGAATCGAAATCCACATACCTCCTTAAATAGGTTCCCGACGCCAATGACCCATGTGTTCAGTTAGAAGGTGCCGAAAAATAGTGTTCGATACGAGGTTAGAAGGAACAATTTCGAGATCGCCGACCGTGCACGACCTCGCTTCTTCGAGGACGCAAGCACAACGCCTGACGAAAGCGACGGTTGTTCATATACCCTTATACATCGAATTACCAGTTGGACGAGTTTTTTAAAATGATGGAACTTATTTTACGCAACGATGAGTGACCCTCGGTCTCTCGACGACTCGAAGTCACGCATATCGATCGAAGGACGCGTAGGTATACATAAACGTGTTTCCACCAATGAATGTTACGATTTTGACCTAGAATTTGGGATTCGTGGGCTTTGCCCTCGGCGTTGACTCACACATCTTAATACCAATTCGACTCTGGTCATTATTACCGTTGTTCCGCATATGGGCCATCACAATTTTCTCGGGAGGCAATTTTCTCGAAATTTTCTTGGAGCATCGAACTTTTCGATAGGAGCCTCGCGTGTTGCCGATATCAATGATACGCTATCACAAACGTCGGCTCGTCACGCACCGACCTGGCTTGATAATGAAATATAAAGTGAATTCAATACTTCGAAAAGCAGATGGAAAAGCAAAGCGCATAGAAAAGGACAAAAACAAGTCATTCGGACACTTTATTCCGGCAGTAATTTTTCATACTTCTCCGGGCATTGAGAAAAATCTATCTATAATTTGAGACTCTTGAAGCAGTCGCCCAGGTAGACCCTCGAAGTCTATTTCCCATATCTCTATTTTTGGCACCGCGGCCATGTTTGAATTTAGATTTGCCCGTCCACGTAAATGTACGATACAGAAGCGAGAAAAATTAATCCACTCGATTTTACTTTAATTCGAAGTTCTTTAAATTTTATTTAATCGAATGCAAATTGATAAATTCGATTCAAGTCAGTTTACAAAATATGCAAAACATGTGTGTATGAGGTATTCCACGTGAATCCGGTGGACTTTTTCCCTGACTCCCGCCAATTCGATTTATTTAAAATAATCTGTTTCCATTGACCCTAAGCCACCCTGAATTTTTTTTACATTTTTCGAAACAAACCTTAGTCAAAAAAAAAACCCGAAAAAATCGCTTCGATTTAAAAATCTGAAAAAAATTACCAAAAATGCGTGATTATATGTAAAAAATTTCAAGCTATGACCCAGAATTTGTTTTACATTTTTCGAAACAACCCTTAAGCTAAAAAAAATGTTTTCCGAAAAAACGCCCCGATTTAAAAATCTGAAAACAATCCCAAGAATGCGTGATTATATTTAAAAAATTTCAAGCTATCACCGGCAGTTGAAGTATGGGTTTCTCTGCTGAAGACGACTTCACTTGAAATTAATACCAAAACTTTTTGACTGCTAATGAAAAAATCATACTTCCACTGCGAGTGATAGCTTGGAAATTTTTACATATAATCATGCATTTTTGGGAATTTTTTCAGATTTTTAAATCGTGGCGTTTTTTTTCGGAGAATTTTTTTTGCCTAAGGGTTGTTTTGAAAAATGTAGAAAAAAATCAGGGTGTCTTTTAGAGTCAATGGAATCAGATTTAAAAAAAATCAATTTGGCAGGGGTCAGGGAAGAAGTCCACCGGATCCACGTGGAATACCTCATATGTATGTCGATTTAGTAGAATATTTGTCGGCAATTTTGAATATGTGAATATTTATTTACAATTTTCGTGCTTGTACGAATCGTTGATACAATTCGTCAAGTCCGGGCGGAAATCAAAATCAAGTGATTTGTGGCCCAATTACTTGTCTAAATTGTACCCCTAAGGGCTTTTTAAAATCACAATCTTCGTAATTGTAAACAAAAACATTCATGTTATCAATTAAAAGATTATGCCTAGTGGTAAAAATGCAAAAATTCAAACTGTTTTCGAAACCAATGTATTTTACCAGAATATCATCTTATAAGAGTTTCCTGTAAATGTCAAGATGATCCGATCAAAATTGACAGATTTACAGGCTGTTATAATGACGCCTGTCGGAAGACTCGGACTGTCGTTCGATACTTTGAACGCCTTTTTCGCGACAGTACGTTTTCAAAGTCGACGAGCAAAATATCTAGAAAACTACGGCATCAATCTTTTTGAAATTTTGAGACCTTCTTTTAAATGTCAAAATATAGTATCTGATCGAAGAATTTTTTTCCCTATATATGCTTCCGATTTTATGAACGTAAAGTTAGTTTAGATTTTTTTAGGGTTTGTTTGAGGGTGTGTCATTTTGTACGACAATTGTTATATGATTTTTGTAATATATTGGTAATATAAGGTATAATATAATTTTTGAATGAATAACAAGATTAAAATTGGGTGTAGAGAGGGCTTTTTCCAACCGATCACAGGCATCCAGCATGTCGCAGCTCCCCCCACTCTACTACAACACAGTGGTAGTGGAGTGGGTGTACCGTTAGTTTTGTCTGACATTCAGCAAACTCAAACCCTATACTCAGTCTGTCTCGTCACCAAACAAATATAGTTGTAAGAGCATTTTCGACATGAAAATTCCAAAAATGAGTTTTTTTCGACTGTCACAACTAGGCAAAACCCGTTGATGAATTTACTTTTCTTTCAAAACACGAGCTCAGAACTAATAAATTGTTAACCATCGAATAAATCCATCACCCTTTCGAAGCGGAGCCACTTTATTTCGCTTTACAAACAAACACTGGCCAGGTCGTACGGATGAAAAGATATAGAGTACAGGGCACCCCACTTTCTGCATATGTTGTGACATTTAAGGAGAGAAAAAAGGTATTTAATAAAATATGTATTCAATAAAATACGTATTTGATAAAATACGTTTTTTCGTCATGTACGATGTATGGGACATTCCGCGCTATTTCACCTAGACCCACGATGAGACTAGTCTTAAAAATTATAGAATGGGTCACTCTATTTTAGAGATTTTTTTGGGAAAAATTAAAAAAGGCAATCATCTTTAAAAAAAATAATTTTCACCTTAGAAGCTAAAAAACGTTGACATTGATACTTGATCATTTTTTTCATATTTTTTAACGAAAGTGTGTACCAAAAAAATGATATAGTGACATTTGTCGATATCTCAATTAGTTCAGGAGTTATCAGCGTTTAAACGTTTCCAAAATTTCCGAAATCGACGTTTTCTGGAAAAGTGTAACTCCTAAAAGAGAAGAGATAAAAGTCTAAAAATTGGTGTGGATATTCCTTCCATGGGGTGCGATTGTACGAAAAAAAGGATTAGGAAAACCTAAGATGGTAGGGGTCACGGGCAAGGTGAAATGGCGTGGAATGTCCCATATATGAAAACGTATTTGATAAAATACGTTTTTTCCTTGCTCAAATGTCACAACGTATCTAAAAAGTGGATTGCTCTGTACCCCATGCCTCGTCGTCTGTACACTCCATTTTCGGAGCGTCCAATGAAAAGTCTACGGAAAACGAATGTGTTCGATGCCGAACGCCCTGGGCATCATGAAGCCACGCGTGAACGTATCCGCACGACTTGGAAATACGATAATTGAGAGATTATAATATAAGCCCTTCGGCAAAGTGGATTAAAGACATTTTCTCTCCACTCATACCCAGCACGACCGTGCTCCCGTTTTCCCCCATTCATTCGCGCACAGGGAACGCCGATTGAACCCCAGCTTTTTCGTTCGTGCATACTATCGGCTCTTCAAGTCCGCAAAGATCCCGATTTCCCTACGGGTAAATCCTGATTTATTATTCCGCGGGTTTTCGGCGGAAATCTACCGCTGCGAGGAACACATACGATATTCAGGTATGTGTGCGTACATGGGGAAAGGCTATTTTGAACCCGGTATATCTACGTAATGGTCATTATCGGCACGTCTGGTTGTTTTCAAAGCGGTCTCTGAATATTTTGAACGGAACGTCGATTTTGGCGACAGTCCTTGAATTATCTTTATATAAATGTGCTTAAATTCATCCAAAGGTGATTTTGAAGACGTTGCGGTTTTTACAATGTTGATTATAGGTATAATTGACACTGCCGTAAGCACGGTCTTCAAAGTAAAATGGCTTCAAAATCACAGCTTCGC
Organism: Ophion costatus; assembly: GCA_951751655.1. Taxonomy (NCBI): domain Eukaryota; kingdom Metazoa; phylum Arthropoda; class Insecta; order Hymenoptera; family Ichneumonidae; genus Ophion; species Ophion costatus. Next base: position 15,945,347 of record OX632361.1, on the reverse strand, counting down.
TTTTATTTATTCATATATACATTTGTATATATACCGGGTCTGCCCTTTAAAACTTACACCCGATTCATCTCGAAAATACTGCTTCGATCAAGTATTGAGTATAATAAAACTTTTACGCGTCAAAAGGAGACGTTAAAAAAAATCTTTTTTGGCCCCAAATTCAAAATGGCTACTTTAAAACGACCGACATGTTTTTTTTTACCGGGATCATGAGTTTTTTCACCAAAACATTTACCAGGCCGAAAGTAACAACTTTGTAGGAAAGGTTTTTTTGTTAACATTCATAATTTTTAGGTTAGAATACCATCCTTCAAGATTTTAGCGCTATCCAGAATGTACCACGAGGCGGTAATGTCTTCAAAATTCTTAGTATAAGTGTGCGAGTGTGTGTGGGTGTGAGTTTGTTTGGTGCAACTGTAAAAAACGTGGCTGTTTTAAATTCTGTACCAAAAAAGATGTTTTTAGCGTTCCCCTTCGAACCCTATAAGTTTTAGTATACTCAGTAGTTGATGGGAGCAGTAGTTTACGAGGTAAATCAGGTGCAAAATTAAAATGGGACACCCGGCATATACATACATATATGTAGCAAGAATTTTGGCAACAATAAGGGTATGTGAATCGCTACTATTACGACACATGTAGGGCTTATCGATCGAATTTTATCGAGCAGACGAGGGTAACGTGTTGTGTGTTTTAAATATATATATATATGTGATGTAGCCATGTACATGTTAGGGCCATGTAACGAAAATACCGCTTCAAGCTGCATCTAATTTATTCATGCGATAAACACGGACACATATGCGTGTCCACTCTCGCGGCTAATGGAAATGGGCGCGTATCGTTTGTTCAGAGAATATTTAGGAATTTTCAAAATTGTCCCGTTACTCGTGTTTGGATATAACGGACTGATTCAACTCGAAACGCTGTCCCGTCGACTCGGGTAATTGAGTTTCGTTTTATCGATAGTAAATCTGAGGTTCAAAGTGTCTTTTTAAGATCACGACCATTTTTCTCTTTGCCAGGTGTGTGTGAGTGTATATATATTTATGATACACAAAATGAACCCATAAAAATGATGAATGTGAACGGAGAAATTGCCCTGCGGTATTCTGCTCTGCGCATCGTGGAGGTAATACGATACATTCGTGGTGTATAATTGACTTTTTCGGTCGTATTTCACTTTCGAGACGATATAGGGTCTCGTCATGCTTGTACACACTGGAATGAGCGCAATTGACGCATGCCTTTCCGGAAAGGTTGAGTTTACAGGGGAGAATTGTTTTACTGGCCGCGTAGGGCAATATTCTATTATAGGAATTTGAAAAAATCGATTTTTTTGGTGTTTCAAATAGACTTTTGAAAATATGGCCTCAAAAGGAAATTGTGAAATTTCCAATATTCACGCCAACGAACGAGAACAGAATAAGATCGACCGGTCGAGGCTACAAATAAATGTTCAGATATAATCGTAGCTCCTCGGTAAATTCTATTATATTCTAGAAATGAAAAAAAATCGATTTTTTGCATATTTTAAAGTATAGACTCTTGAGAAGATATCCTCAAAAGGAAGTTTCGAAATTTCTGATATTTACCCCCCACAAACGAGACCTGAATAATATCGGGCGGTTTATTAGAAGTAAATTAATCCTAATAGACGTGAATTCTACTCTATTCTGGAAATTTGAAAAAATCAGTTTTTTTTGTGTTTTTTGAAGTATAGACTCTTGAGAAGATGTCCTTAAAAGGAAATTTCGAAATTTCCAATATTCACGCCAACAAACAAAACCAGAATAAGATCGAGGGGTCGGAGCTACAAGTAAATCTTCAGATTTACTTTGAAAGTTTCTAAGGAAGCTAGAACTGCTTGCAGGAAAAAACTAGCTTCAGAATATCACCATACCAAAGTTATGCCATTAAGTATAATATGCCATTATACAATTCAGATAGTTGCTATTGTCATAAATTGTACTCAAAACTTTGAATTCGTTTTTCTCGAAACTATTTATTTCAACCTGGTTGATATGAAATCTCGAGTTCTATTCAACAGATAGACTTTAAATTTGGCATGGACCTTCAGTATATATCCCTCCGTCATCTCTATTTCGGGCATCGCAAAAATATTATTATCACCACCGAAGAAAATTTACTTTGAAGAAAATAGGGTGGAAAATTAACTTTTTCCAGACAGCCGCCGTTAAAAAAAAATTCTCCTCGATACCTGCCATAATGACATTTTTATTGATAAAGAAAATTGTTTTTGTTTCTGTTTCAGATGAACAGAAGCTTTGGAATCATGTCAACCGCCCCAACCTTTTTTTTCATTCAGGAAAGTCAGGATTAGAGGCCCGTAACATTTCCAATTTTAATATTTTTTGCACAATTTTTTGTTGTGTAAGTTCTTGACAAATTCATTAAAAAAATGAAAATAAAATATATTTTTTGTTTTTTCATCAACCCCGGAAAACCCCCGAAACTAGAATACCCCGTCAAACTTGACGATTATTCAGCGCTAAAAAAGTGACGTAGCGTGTATCGATATATCGCGTAAACGCTAAAGTGTGTCGATGACGTGTCGACGATGCGAGTATTGTTACGAAAGCAATTGAATGATTTCATTCGAGCGAGTACGACGAAATTTTGCGATCGAGCAATTCGGGGCGACTCTCGGGTCCGTGAACCAAAAGTTGGTAGCGTAATGAAGAGAAGGAGGAAAGAAAGGGAGCGCTAGACATTCGATCGTAGCGAAAGAATGAATGAAGTCAATCCATAATTTTTCCCACTCATTCATCGGCAATTTGGATCCATTCAGCTCGGTCGGGGTTTTAGAACCGCAACATCATTTTCGCAACGCACAAGCGACGTGAGGGAACGATAACAATGGGGACACATGCATTGGAGTACCGGGAGGGTGTTTCGGGCGTGCACGTTTGGTTGCGTTTTTTTTTTTTTACGAACCCAAAGATCTAACATCTGCCCGCGTTTCGATTCTACCTGGGCGGGAGACATCCTGGCTACACGTACACATACACGCGCGCACTCTTTATCTGGCTCTCCCTCTCTCCGAGCTATGTGCCATACAAATCTCCATTATTCTCGAGTGCGACATGCATAATGAAATCCCAGGCTCTCCATTCGCGATACGTGGATACATCGCGTGCTTCCTCGTCCACGTAGCATATTTACGATGTGTGCGAACACAAGAAAAAAACAGCACTCGATACATTACAATAACAATACGGTGCATCGTATCTCCCTTTATTCACCCTGTTCCGTCCTCTGGCCGGATGTTCGATCGCTAGATGAAGTCGTGTGTGTTAGTGTGCAAGTTTATTAACAATCGCCAGATCTAACGGTAAACTTCCGCCACATTCATAGCGCCGGACGACGTTTCATTTGTAGATCGCCGCGTGCTTTTTTTCCAGATGCATCGAACGCGAGCATCAACAGAAACGGTTAAATATGGAGAGAATGTAGCTTGGATTTTATGGAAACTTCTGCATATACAGGGTGTGCCAGAACTGTATGCGTACCTTGGAATGGAGGGTCGGGGGTGAAATTCTGAGTCGATTGATATAAGCATGTGTGGGTCTCAGATCAACCCCTGAATTATTATGAATTTTTAAAGGCGGGCCAATCAGGTGCGCCCGCCTTTAAAAATTCATAATAATTCAGGGCTTGATCTCAGAACCACACATGCTTATATCAATCGACTCAGAATTTCACCCCCGACCCTCCATTCCAAGGTACGCATACAGTTCCGGGACACCCTGTATATACATATTTCAATAACGAACGAATGGTAATATGATATAATAATACTACGATAGTAATACGGATGCTGGTGGATCGATTCGGCTTCGGCAGTCCTTTGCGTTAAAGGCCGAGATACCTTTAGGCGAGAAAAAATGTGGTGATTTTCAGGATTTTTTTTTAAGACAATTTTTTTTTTACCTGCTTTGAAACTTTGGGTATGTTTTGTTACTACTTTTGGCTGTTACGTGGTATTTTTCTTTAATTAATCTTTAAAAATGCTGGAAGTATGGCACGGTCTTCTAAACTGCATTTTCAAAACTGGCGTGATGTATGGCAAAAAAACAAATCCACCAATTCTCATGAAATTTGGTATACATTTTTCTAACCTTATTGTCTGTAACATGAACCTAAATGTTTTCGAGAATAAAAAAAAGTATTTTTTATTCGGGAAATTCAATATTTTGTTTTAAAGCGTATCATTTCATGAATTTTCAAAATTTCTCACTTTTCCTTGGTTCATATTTTGCATACGACTGTTGA
>OX632361.1:15876051-15936051 GCA_951751655.1 Ophion costatus | reverse complement strand
GATTCTTATGCTTGTTCCCACTTCCTGATGGGGTCCCAATTAGATTTCCATACTTTTTTCCACTTCTTGATAGGGATCCCATTGGATTCTTATACTTGTTCCTACTTCCTGATAGGGATCCAGCTGGATTGCCATACGTGTTCCCACTTTTTGATAGGGATCCAACTGGATTGCCATACGTGTTCCCACTTTTTGATAGGGATCCAAATGGATTCCTATACTTGTTCCCACTTTCTGATTAGGATCCAGTTGGATTGCCATACTTATTCCCACTTCTTGATAGGGATCCAATTGAATTCGCATATTTGTTCCCACTTCTTGATAGGGATTCAATTGGATTCTCATACTTGTTACCCACTTCCTGATAGGGATCCAATGGCCTATCGCATTGCATCTCTACACTAAAACATCATTTTCGTACATTGGATTCTAACCGGGATTTCCCATTTGAATCCAATGTACAAATGCAATTTGAATCCTAAAAGATTCCCACATTCTCAAACAGAATCCGAAACGATTCCTGACGGATCCAAACGCATTCAGTGCGTTGAATTTTCTAAACAACATACAAGTATAAATCTTATCTCGAAATAGTTTAAATTGTCCAGAAAGGTAGGGTACCTGTGCTTAAGATGACAGTCAGATAAGACGACGCACCCTCAATATATTTTTTTATATTCTCGCCAATAAGTGCTGCTATTAGCCAAATCTAATATAGCCGTCAGTGAGCACGAGCTTTTACATAGTAAATGTATACCTGATTTTCGAATGCAGCGAAAAAACTGACCACGATATTATGTGGTGCTAAACAAGTCCGTCGGGTAATATTTTGTCTAGTTGAACTAATTTATTCATAATTTACTTACGGTTACGGGTGTATCATTTATTATCACAAACGAGGTCAATGGGCAGATAGCGTGGAATGCACTTCCAATGTGGACTCCCTACACATGCAGGGCGGTGTCCCTATCGAATCCCTATAGGGTGTGGTAGAATCTGGGGACTCCTCAACAAATTTCTGCACGGCTAATAAATTAATACGTATATTCAGTAGACCTCGAAGAGTAAATATGTAAAATATTTCTCGTTCGGTCGACAGGTGGAAAATTATCCCCCGTCATAATTGGGTATGCAAGAACGGCTCTTTTCACTGTCACGAGTACATAAGTTGCACAACGACGAGCACGAGTTTTTTTCTCTTGCTCGCGCTCGAGAAACTTTTTCCACAAATGGTCTTTCTCTTTTACTGTCGCTTCAGTCCCCCCCCCCCCTTCCCTATCTCGGGATGTCAATAACCTTGGCCGAGCTCGTGTTTCTCGCGTGGCCGACTCGTTTCCCTCGCTCCGTCGTCGTGTCATCGTCCACGTTCGACCCTTCCGATTGCGTCTCTTTCAACCCCTCGCCACGTTCCTGGCGCGTTTGACCAACGGCCGATAAAACAACCCGTCGAGTCCAAAAAAAATGTATGTCGAAAGACAAAAGAAAAACGAAACGTCACCGGTGGGGGCGAATTAGAAAAAAAGAGACGAAAAGGAAATAAAAAAGGAAGTAAGTGGACGTGAAGAAGACAACGCGATAAACAAAACTTGCGGCCTTTGAAGGGGTTGCGACCCTCTATCGGTTCTCCAGCTCCCTTGCTTCTGCAGCGCTCTTCGTTGCGCTGTTTCGCTCCATCGTTTATAATCCGACTGTATGCACGTGCGCATGATGTCCAAAGGCGGAAGGGTTGGGAAATGATGCCTGGGGGTGTAATCGCGAGTTTGAACAAAATTTCCGGGCCTGGGAGCGAACCAGCCGTGAAACGAATTTCCGATACCTCCTGTTTGCTATCTGCCTCTCTCTCTCTCTCTCTCTCTCTCTCTTTCTACCTTCCTACCGAAGCTCGCACACACGAGACACATGCCCTCCCTTCACTGTTTTTCACGCTCTTTGACTTTCGTTTACTTCATTAGCGTCCAACGTTTAGCGTATACACATATACGGTATGTATACCGCACGGGAACCCAAGAGACTGGCGCCGTGGGAGAATGCGTGCGAGTGCAGTTGGGTAAAAGTGAAAAAAATAATTCCAATAAAATCACGCGAATGATCAAAGCTGCGGGTGAAACGTTGAACGACCTCAATTCAGTCGATTTGTGCGAATCGGCGTGTACTCTTGCAGCACAAATTAATATTACTGGCTGATTGGTTAGAGGGATTTCAGTTTCGTTATGATGAATGCTTTTTTTTTAATAGTGAACAAAAAATACTTAAACGTCACTGGAGGATGGGGGGTCGGGTTTCAGCTCCGGCGGCCCTTCGAGTTCACCAGCGTTGTGTGTGGCCCATACTCGGAGTGGTGACCACTTTGCCGTGCACCTTTGTAAACGTTTGGCAAAACCCATCTTGCCCATCGTGGGCTATGTATAGTCAATATTGAAAAATCAAGGTTTGATGAAGGATTGCGAATCTTTGCTGGCGAATGAAGAACGTTGCTGCCAACCTCAATGTCTGCGAAGTTGCCGTATTTCGGCAATACTTGGTATTAATTCATGGTTATAATAAATAGTCTCGTGACATAAATTAAATAGGCAGAATTATGAATGCCTCCAAATTTTATTGTAAGTTGTATAAAACATTCGCTGGCACAGTTTTGTCATGGTAATCGTCGATAATGTTATACTTTTTCATGTTTGCGATAAGACAAAAGTTTTTATTATTCATGTAATAAAAATATAACAGTGCGTAATTTTACCCTTTAATTATACATTTTATGAAAAATTAGCATCTACAGAATAAATCTTTAACCTTGTTTGCATTTTCTTAGGGTTCTTTGAAAAAATAAATTGATAAATTGTCTTGTGACTCAACTGGACCGCACCAGCCTCCGTAAATGATGTATAAATCATTTTGTCTCTTGCGATCTGTAAAAAGAAATAAAAAATTCAACGTTTTTATAAACGAGAATTACTAATTAACTCCGATTTTTTGGGGGAAATAAATTAATTCGAACTTACGAAACCATATTACGAAAAAAAACACATAATTTTATAATCGTGTGTAGTCCTCTAGCAAACCAATGTCCACAACAGATTTTTAATTTAATTCCACGTGCCTAAAAGAAACGCTCTTCGTGTAGTTATGATTGAACCGCTATTTTGTATATTTTTTAGAAACAATTGTTTTTGTATACGTCAACACATGTAGAATGAACCCTCCAAACCTCATTTTGATTGCTTTTTTAGTACCGTGAAACGGGGTTAAATTGACATTAACGATAACTTTGACAGTTTTTGGGGCTACGTTAACAGAGCGCCGAAAAACGCCTAAGTAGCGCCAAAAATACTTTCTTTTTCTATTGTTGCTTGAATTTATTGTTCAAGTTTATTACAATGTTGCTAAAGTCGATTGTAATGTCGCTCAAGTTGATTTCGATCTCAATGATAATTATAAGCCTGATTAACCGCCTATAATAGTACCCTAGCTACGTGATATTTTTATGTAAAATGTTGCCATAATAAAGATGACAATGTGATTGTAAAAAATCGTTATTTTTTCAATTAATTCCATGTATAATGCATAAGATATTAATTTTTTATGAAAATGATGGCAAAGTGTACTACGTAAAAACCCACAACGGTATACGTTGGGACTCAGAAAATAAATGCCAAAAACGAAAAAAATCTCGCACGTCCTCAGTGCGTTCAATTCAAACGACCAACGAAGAAGTGCCAAAGAAAGCTTCATTGTTCACTCAACTAGCGCTAGATTGCCAGTACTTATTTTCACGATATCCAAAGATTTCATCGTGTTTTCTGAAACTTGTTTTCCCACCAGGGTGGTCTCGGAACTCCGGCTCTTGCGAAGTTCTCGCGTCGGCTAGATTTCCTCTTATCTCCGACATTGTCGAGGCGACTGTAGCCACGAGTAGATAAGACCAACAATGAGGGAGACCCGTACCCTGCCACGCGCACACATACATGGACGCTCAGGCGCGAACATACGTAAAACATCGTCGTTCGTCGGTTCTTGTATATGGCGGCGTGATAATGTTCGGTGAGTTCTCTTGGCTCGTGCGAAAGTCACTTTTTATATGTGTGCACCTTTATGCCAATGTATATACATATATATATACACATATATATACCCGACGTTTTCCTTATGTATTCTCGTATATGTATTCGGTTCATGCGGTTGCAACGGTCGAGAAGCGGGGCCCTGGATCAAGAGCGTATATTGCGTACCGCTAAGCTGTTAGATCTGCCGTACAGGCAGGTGTTCTCTCTCTCTCTCTCTCTGTCTCTCTCTCTGTCTCTCTCTCTCTCTCTCTCTCTCTCTCTCTCTCTCTCTCTCTCTCTCTCTCTCTCTCTCCCCCTCTTTCTCCCTTCTCTCTTCATCTCTGTCTCCCTGGGTCTCGGTATCCTCGACAGTTGCCAGAGGCCGGGACACCTGATTACCATTCCGTGGATAAGCACGCGCTTCGCACACAACATTTTATATTCGTTCACCTGTATTCACGAAACCGTAGAAACGTGCGAATGTGAGATATATTTCTATATGCAATGCACGTATGAATATGAAAGAGTGCAATATCTTTATCGTGCAATGTAGGTATCTCATAGAACTTCACGTGACGAGCTTGTACGATCCCATCCTTTTCATTCTTTAAACCATGCTTGTCACTCTGATATTTCTAGTTCCCTGCAGACTGCCATGAAGCGTCGCCCGCAGCCACTCTTCCCTGTGGTGATTTCACGGGGGCATGGGGAAAGTGGGGAAAACAGCGCAACAGCCACTATGCTTGAATTTGAGAGGCCTCTGTAGGCTCCAAATGTCTCAAATTCGATTTTTACTGCTTAGTTTCATAGCTTAGGGTACTTGACTTTAACGAGCATCAATGACCTTTCAAAGTCGGTGGACATGATATCTCGAGAACCACTCGATCGATTGTTCCCAAATTTACAGGAGATACGACGAGATACATTGAGAAGTCATTGACGATCGCACTTTTTGAAAATTCATTTGTATTTTTCAATAGTTACGTCAAAATGGCGATCTTTCCATAGATTATGTATGCTCTAGTTTCGATTCGTCGCGACATTGTTCGAAAAAATGATTTTCAAAATCGACGATCGTCAACGACTCGTATTTATTGTTAACTTGAATAACTCATGTGGTTTTTAGATTTCAGATCGACCGTTTAAGCTAGAAAGTGTCCACCGCTGAACGTCGCGAAAAAAATTTTACCATCTGCCAGCAGCCAGGGCTTTGTTACTTTCCTGTCTTTTTTCTAAAGAACTCTCAATATATGTTTCTTTTCTTTTTACCTTTCTGTTAAAAAAAATGCGTTTTTTATATACCACCCTTTTCCCAGAAAAAAGATTCGAAATGTGGCAGTTTTTTTCAGCTCTCTAGGTAGATGTAGCCCCTTAAGTTGTGGTACCATTGTAAACTTGGTATAATTGATAAAAGCTCGCTGGTCTTGTTATGGGGAGTATATACGTGCTTTTTTCCATTACGTGCCCCGAATTCCATACACATTGTAGGTCCAAAGTTCCATTCGCGACGAGGAAGAGAATACGTTGTTTGAGTTCGGCGGTCGCAAATTGACTTAATCCTCGCGGCAGCTCGTGTTCCTACAACCATGTCATCCCCTCGTAGTCCAGTCATTACGTACATTCAAAAAAGAAAATGAATTTGCGCTTCTAATTTTTTAATATGTTGTAGGGGATACCTAGAAAAGCTTAACTTGAGATTGTCGACCAAGCTTTCCTAGGAGCTTTCGCCGCCATGTTGAAAAAAGGGGTAAAATTTGTTTCTCGGCAATAACTCGGCTATCCGATGAGATTTCGAAAATTTTTGTAGGACACTTTTTGTAGCTTTCTTTGTGCTCTACAATAACGCCTGAATCATTTTTAGCGTTTCATGCATCGTTATCGAGATATCGATCGATAAAGTCAAAAATTTAGGACATAATTTTTGTTTTTTGCTTTTTTTTTCTTTGGGTCTTAATAAATATGAAAAATTGTGGAATTCAAACTTGTAGAGCATATTCAGACCTACAATTTCCTTCTTGGATTTTTTTATGTTGGACAAAAATTACGATCTCCAGCGCGCCGCAAAGTCGGTGAATCCACACTCAGCGTCGAGCGAGCTGCTCGCTCGGTTGTGTCTGGATGTCGAATCGAATGGGAAATTGTTCAGGAAATTGATGGGATAAAAAATAAGTACATAGAGCAACAAATTAAGGATCACACAATAGTAATTTATTAAACAAATAATTTGTTTGTGCAGTAAAAAATATTATTTTTTTACAATACAAAATAAACAAAACAAAATAAACGGAAAGAAAAATATTTTTTTCTGCACTCGAGACACGAACGATGGACTTTTTTCATGTCTTTTTTCGCTTGGATGGTCCAGGCTGAAGATCTTCGTCCTCCGTAAACTCTTCGAGTCGTTGTGTCTGTTGAAACGTTGGAAATGATGCTGATTCGATGAGAGCATCGTCATCATCATCGTTACAGACATCGTCGTCGTCGTCGTCAAGCAAAATGTCGACTCTGGCGACGTTACTGCATGTTTGCCCACTGCAGTGCATGCAAATAACGGAGCAACTGATTCCCGCTTTTCTGCACCCACAGGCGGCCTCACAATTTCCTTTACACTTACAGGAAATGAGCTTTAATAGTTCAGGCGGAGCGGGTTCGGCGGTGCTGGTGATTGGTTCGAGCCCTCGATTGGTCTGTCGCCAACCCCATCCTTGTGGATCCTTGAAAAATCCGAGCCAGGTTTGAACTTGGAGATACGTCCGGAAAATGTGTTGACGCACAGCGCTTTTGGTTGGCGGGAGTAGTGAGAGGTGATTCACTTTATTCGCTGTCATTGATTTTGCGAAGCGATGGAATCGCAAAATATTTATGGACTTCTCGTGCTTATCACCACCATATAGGGCGATAAGGAATTGCTCTCCCGCGCAAGTGAGAACCTCCGGATCGACCTTTTCTTGTTTGAATAATTCCACCGATGACCGTAGCTCTGGATTTTTCTCGAGAGTGTTAATGAACTTCGACTTGCCGATGTTATAGAAAGATGATGTCGTGTCGCAACCGCTAAAAGCGTGAATGAAAAGAATGTGCTCCAGAACTGACTTGTGTTTGAAACTGTGCGGCGAGTACAACTTTTCCGGCGTATTTCCTTTTGCTGGTTTGCGGAAAAATATATTATTTTTATCCGGAGCAAGCCCGGCGAGTAAAACCAGAAGATCGATATCTTCGCCGACGATTTCCCAGAATATCGGAACCCTCGATTTACACTACGCACAGCAAAAACTCAACACGATACGATATACTAACTTGAGCGCGCTCGACGCTGAGCGTGGATTCACCGACTTTGCGGCGCGCTGGAGATCGTAATTTTTGTCCAACATAAAAAAATCCAAGAAGGAAATTGTAGGTCTGAATATGCTCTACAAGTTTGAATTCCACAATTTTTCATATTTATTAAGACCCAAAGAAAAAAAAAGGAAAAAACAAAAATTGTGTCCTAAATTTTTGACTTTATCGATCGATATCTCGATAACGATGCATGATACGCTAAAAATGATTCAGGCGTTATTGTAGAGCACAAAGAAAGCTACAAAAAGTGTCTTACAAAAATTTTCGAATCTCATCGGATAGCCGAGTTATTGCCGAAAAACAAATTTTAAGCGTTTTCCAAGATGGCGGCGAAAGCTCCTAGGAAAGCTTGGTCGACAATCTCAAGTTAAGCTTTTCTAGGTATCCCCTACAACATATTAAAAAATTAGAAGCGCAAATTCATTTTCTTTTATTTGCCTTTTTTTCGGACGAAATGACTGGACTATCGTGCTCGACGCGGTAATTCAGTGAATGTTTTACGATTCTTTTAGCAGTGGCGCCACGCTGACGCTTTCCTTGTTTCGCTCACTTTGAGCTTGCTGCGTAAGAACTCTCTCTCTCTCTCTCTCTCTCTCTCTCTCTCTCTCTCCCTCTCTCGTTTTCCCCTCTTTGCTTCCACCCCTCTAAGAGGGCCACGTGCGCGACGTAAAAATTCTCCGAAGAAACCCCGCCGGCGTCTCGCAACGAGAAAGACCGAGCGAAGGAAATCCGTTCGTCATTTTTCTTCCCTACGTATATACCCGCGAGTGTTTCGTTACTTGCCTTTTCCCGTAGCCTCGTCGTCCCGTCGACGAAAGTGAGGCACGAATAAATTGGTTCGTGACGCGAGCAGTCGGAGGAAAAAATATTCCGTGATTTCAGCCCAGGCTGAATCAATGCTCTCTCTTATTCCGCGTGATGGAAACGGCTCTAATCATAACGGCGAAGCAGCAGAAAAAAGCCTCCGAATAAAGAAGAAACGAATGGCCTCATCTGGTCTCTGAGTTTTTCGTCTCAAGCAAAACGGAGTGTACAAAGAGGATAAACAAACAAAAAAAAACGTTCCTCGAGTACATGCCTCGGCTTTTTCTTCCCAGCTTCCCAAACGAATATTTTTCCCCCTGCTTCGCATACATACACGCATCCAAAAGACACCGCGCGAGAAACGAACACGCGGTAAAAACGTGCTGTGCATACCCGCGCCCGCGCGCGCTGTCAATGCATTTATCGGCCGGTACTTGTTTTCGTTCACCTCGCGAGAAACCCCGCTGATATCTGCTTGAAACACGACGAACTTGCACCGCGTATATATATTCGTGCTGTAATAAAATTCACGTCGCGGTCGACAATAAACGCGAATGGAACGTCAAGGAGAAAAAGGAGCATTCGCGCCGGAGTCCCACTTGGGTTACACAACGGTTTTTGCATTTGTCGAACTGAGACTTCTGTGGAACTCTTTGCATAAGCTCCCGTTGTATTAGGACGTTGAATAAGTTCTCGTTGTTTTCACCACACGACGTTAACGGAACTGCGTGCGTGTAGTTGAAGATGGTAACGCATCTATAAAGAAGTACTACAAGCAAGCTTGAAATTCAGTGTATGCCATTACGTTGAAGTGCAAAAAATTTTTTTTTCTTTTAGTGCCTTGGAACAAAATGTGTCAGTCGCTTTGGGTTGAGTCGATTTGGATTGGGTTGGTTTGGGTCGGGATGAATTGGTTTGGGTTGAGTCGGTTTGGTTTGGGTCGGGTCGGTTTAGGTCAGGTCTGTTTAGGTTGGCTCGGTTTGGATTGGGTTTGCTTGGTTTGGGTCGAACTGATTTGGGTTGGTTTGGTTTTGGTTGAGTCGGTTTGGGTTGGGTTGGTTTGAATTGAGTTTGTTTGGGTTGAGTCGGTTTGGGTTAGGTCAGTTTTTGGACGGACACATTTTGATGTGTTGAATTGAAGGCACTACTCCATGAAGACTCATGTCAGACGTTAGCTGAACTTGCAGGATCTTTAGGAGTTAAGCACACAACAGTTTCGAAACGTTCGAAATCATCGGAAATGATTTTTTACAATAAAGTATTAATGTTCACGAAAAAAACAGCGAGAACTTATCCAACATCCCAATACAAACAACATAGGTGTAATAACCGAGTATGAGGACATGTGCGCACACCCGTATACCTATATCCATACAAAACACAATATATACTCGACGACGAGTTTTATGGCTGTCGCCTCTTTCACCCCTCGAACTTTATTTTCTCACTCGCCGGCTCTCGCTTCTTTTGCCCACTTCCGTTAGCCAGCTGGTACACACACCTAAGACCCAAGAAATACCCGCAGTCGCCCCTCCGTTTTCCTCGCGATGCACACATGCGCCGATGTGCGTGTGTTTCGTGTAATGTTTTTCCGTGTGCAGAGGAACACCGGGGAGGAAAGTGTCCGTGTGTGCAAGAGAAAGAGAGACGGAGAAGATAACGACGTAGTGTGGTCTTGTACTCTGGTGGAGAAAAAGATGGAAAGAGGAGGATGAAGAGCAGCCGTGAGTGCGCGTACTCACACATCTTCCGTAGGTATACGTGTACGAAGACGGAACGAGCCCCAAGGGAGGCTCATCGTATAAGGAGGGTTCGCCCGTTCGCGCCCATTTAATTTTAGCCGCAGACTAAGTGCAAGAGAGACAGAGAAAAAAGGGATGGCATGTGCCACGTGCTCAGGAAAGCGTGCTCCTTTTCTTCCTTCCGGGAGGGTAAGGAAGCCCGCCAAGCTCACCCCAAGCACGACTGGAAAAACGACACAGAAAAAGACAGGAGAACGCGAAGAACCCTCGACGAACAAATAAATAATAGCTGCGTTACACTGGAGCCCATGGCAACAGTCGTTGAAACGGGCAGTTTAATTAGTTCCCGAAAGTGTGAACGCTTCGAGCTTAAGGTATTCCTTATAGTGACCCGGATATCTGACGATTAAATTATTTTCGTCTACAATCAAGTAAACATATATGCCAGTATAGTGGTCAAGTATCAAGCCAAATTACCGAACTTTAAACGAAAAATTACGAGCCTTAAAATCGGCTCATTTCTACAGCACTTTATGGAGGTGACACGCTGGCGACATTTGTATATAATTTAAACACCAAATAACTGGATGCCTCATATGTTTGAATCTACTATATTTGCACGAAGTTTTGGATTCCAGTTTATCGTTGGGTGATCGTGACGCATCTTTATTAAGCGCCACTTTTATTTACCAATGGTTCAAACGGGCACTGCTTATGCCCTCACAAAATACGGCCCTTCGCGAAAGGAATACCTGAATGTGCATCGTTTCTTAAAAAAAATGCTTTGTCACATATTTACGGCAAACGTGGAGGTACTGGATCAATAGCAGCTGAGTAGCAAAATTAGCAAATGATCGCTATTCGTTATTGCTGTTGAACTAAAACTCTCAATGTTTTTGGGATGTAGACTCATGGAGTCTTATACTAACAAAACGAAATAAAAACAAAAAGAATAAGCAGGAAGAATTTTTGGGGACTACGGATACAGGTTTTAATCAATTTCGTCGACTCATCTCCCACTAATTGAACAAGGCTTGTACATGAAGAACACCTATACATGACGTTGAAGTTTTCATCGTTGGAATGCAACGATTTTTTTGTTCATTTATCGTTTCTTTGTATTCGTTGTTATATCCAAAGCCTTTTTTTAAATTGAGGTTGTGCATCTCTAATAAGAATACCTAAAAATAAGTGATTATCACAGCGTCAAAGGGCCAAGAAAAAAATGTAAGTAATTAAAAAGAATTAGTTTTCATTGCGCTGCAACGTTGCAAGTTCTATCATCATCTATATACGGCCATATGTATGTGTGAGTAAATGAACATGCATGTAAATGTGAACGAATCGATAAGGGACTCCTGAGATCTTGATTATGCGTACCTGGAATTGAAGGGAAAGCTTAGAAACTTTGTCAAAGATCAAGAGCAAAGGCTTTCAGTTCGAATGGTGCACGTTGGAGTGAAATGTCGATTGATTCTACCATTCGTAGCGGCCCCAGTAGGTCTAGCAGTTATACCTGCTGTTATACAAAACACGCCGGAGTAGGAAATCGGAGGAGGCCGGGAACAAAGGGCCTTTAAAAGACAGTCTAGAATAGGGAACCGAATTGTGGAGTACTTTACCACGTCGATGAATCTGTACAAGGTTCTCTTTTCGTTTACTCTCGACAGATGCTTCGGATATTTTTGGCTTTTTCACTTCTCTTTTCTCTTTACGTATTTCGTAATGCTTCTCCATATGAGGACCATGATTCATCGTTCTTCCCTTCGTATGGTTTTTTCCCTTGGTGACGCTCGACTAATTATATCCAGCGAGTGATTTGAATTCGGGGATCCGTGTCCCCTTGTCATGTTGACGAAGGCTCGATGGAATTAACGGGCTACATCTATCTAGGTGGGTCAAAGAATTCCATTTGCCGAAAATATTATTATTCGACAGTATGACTTTTTAGCTATATTCCCTGAAAATTTCATTGAAATGTTCCTAAAATTGAATGGGCTACAGCTTTTAACAGTCGACTGGGCGAGCGGTAGCAATACTTCAAACCTTAACCGCGTTTTTCTCGAAACACTCTTTTGAAAGTCAGTGGACATGATATCTCGAGAACCACTTGATGTATTGTTTCCAAATTTACAGTATATGCGATGAAAAAGATTTGAAGGTCGTTGACGATCTCGCTTCTTTAAAATCGATCTTCAGTTTTTAATAGTTACGTAAAAATGACGACTTTTTCCACAGATTCTGTACGCTCGAGTTTCAATTCGTCGCCACATGGTTTAAAAAAATGATTTTCGAAATCGGCGATCGTCAACGACTCGTATTTACTGTTAACTTGAATAACCCGTTCGATTTTTAGATTACAGATGGACCGTTTAAGCTGAAGAGTGTCCACCGCCAAACTACGCGAGCAAAAATTTGATCATCTGCCAGCAGCCATGTTTTCGTTGTTTTTCTGTATTTTTTGGTGATTTTTTTAAAGGCTGTCAATATATTTGGATCAAAACTTAATTCCCGCTGTTTTATATTAGTTGGCGCAACTAGTATTATTTTGATAGAAGTAACACTGAAAGTATTCGACATGACGTACAATATTCGGTATTCGAAAGTGACCTCACTTGCACAAGCCCACGACACTTTCACAGTATCGAAAATGTCAAGTTTTGAACCAACGAAACAGCATATGCAGGAAGCTTTGCTTTTTTGCTCTAATTTAAGAATAAGTGCTGCTGAAAGTTGTCGCTTGCTTCAAGAAGCTTATGGTGAACATGTTCTATCTCAGTCAACGTACAGAGATTGGTTTAGATGATTCAAAAGTGACGATTTTTACCTCAAAAACAAGGATTTTCGAAGAACAGATAACTATTTTAAAAGTTGCAATTAACTATGTCAAACGGGAATATATCGTTGTTGGCGCTTTTTTTCACAGGCTAGAGAGCAATACGTCTACCGCTTTCTTTGCTTACTATATCAATGATCCCTGTTTACTATAGGAATGATCCTATATCATGATGATGTAGATCCTCAAAAAGTCGGCTGTCAGACACGTTGGCAACCGTTGCAGTTACAAATGACAAAACTCCCTCGATCTCATTGCGTAGCGAATTCCACCGTGTTCGAGAATTATTTTCACGGCAGGTAAACGGCGCTCGTGTTGCCGTTACTCGACAAATATGATAATAAAGTTTCCTTCTGAAAGGAAACTTCGATTCATTCTCGTGCGGTTCAGAATCGAAACGTTTATTCTGTGACCTATCGCGTTGATGCAAATGGCGATTCATTTGCATCAAGGAGAAAACTGGACGTACAGACCTCATAGTGGCAAATTAATGCGCAAAATAAGCAATGGATAATTTCCCAGCTGTCATTCGAATCCTCTGCTGGGATGGAGACGTACAGTCGATTTTCATACGCATTTGGAGACACACGTTGGCCTCCGCGTAAGTGCGGAGAGGGAGATGAACTTCTGATTGTTGAAGAAAGGAAACAAGGGTGACAGCGATATAAAACTATACCCGTCCGCGTTGGAACATTAATGGGACGGTTTCCCAAGTGGCGGACATACACTATACAGGCAAATGTGCGAGCTGCCAGGAAATCGTTGGGGCTGTTGTCGACCAACCCCCATGTCCATATGTCTCACTGTTGCGGTTGCATACGCGTTTGTACGACCTGGGAAACTTATTGCACCCGTGGCTGTGAGGGTTTTATGCCAGGATGAATGCGAGTGTTCTTGCGGTAATTCTCAACGGTTATAGTCTTTCCGAACTCGAAGGGCTGGACGAATGAATGTTGGTCGAGTTCGAGATGCATGCAGCAACGGAGAGCGAAATTTACAGGGCACTATAATGACGTGCAAAGAGCTCGCCTGGTGTTCAGATAGATATGAATTTTACGAGCAATCGCAGCCTTCCCCCTCCTCATATATACATTAGGGTGGTTCAAAAAAAAAATTACTTTTTCTTTCGTCGCACTCAACGAAAAATGTTACTACGTTATGAAAAAGTAATTCATACAAAGTTTGAGGGGTCTAAACATTTTATTAAGTAGTGCTCGAACGACTTTTAATTTTTTTTTCTTCGATTTTTCGTCACATTTTTTTCTTCACTTGTTTTCTTACTCCAAAATAACATATTACTCCAAAAAAACACGCATACTTGTTGGACGTTCAATGATATAAACACCGTGTTGTTGTTCATCAAATGGTTGATATCATTTTCACAACCGAATTACATGTATTGATTCTTAAACTGCAAATACAAATTGTTTATGGTAAAAAAAATATGAAAATAAAAATTGTGTATCGTTGGAGAAAAAATTAAATCAAGACTTACATTGGATCGCGCACTAACATTTTCTGCATCGAGATAAAAAAAATTAATACTCCGATGATCATTTAAAAAAAACATGAAAAAGGCGTTTGAGCGCTAAGTAAAAAATTGTTTAGAGCTCTGAAATTTTGCAAAACTTTCTTTCTCTTAACATACTTCAATTTTCTGTTGCGAAAAAAAAATAATTTCTTCAACCACCCTAATATACATGTTTCATTGGCAGATCACGATGTATTCCAGCCAGACTTCGGCCACCATGAAACTGCCATCTTCGTCAGATGGTTTATTTTAAGCTCTGCTGATGGAAAGTTTCGATCGAGTCGAACCAGGGTCGCGTTGAGCCGGATTGCCTCGTATACTCGAGGCGCAATCCGTATTGCTATAAAAGTATTAAGGGGAGAGATACGTTTAGGCGAGGCAAAAAAATTTGTCGGTTTTCGTGATTTTTTTTAAGGGAAGATTTCTTTACCATTTTTGAGATTTATGTGTTAATGAAAGAAAAATCTTTTTTCGCGTTTTTTGTAGATTAATCCAGCCAACGCTACGTGTCACGACGAAGAGGAACGTGCTTTACCTCCACCATTTTTAAAGATTAATAACTCAAAAATACCAAGTGATAGCAAAAAGTAGTCATAAAACATACCCCAAGTCTCAAAAATGGTAACTAAATGTTTTTTCTAAAGAATATCACGAAAAGCAGACATTTTTCTATCTCCTAGAAGTATCTCCCCCCTTAAGGGATTCGGTAGGAGCAGGAATGATAAAAGATGAGGAAGTTATGGGGGAGAAAAGGTGAGAGATAGCCAGATCCCATCGATGCGAGAAATCCTATCATTGGTTAATTAATCACGGGTCGAAGCGAGCCGAGCACCTGCCTGCACGTGGCACGTACAAGTAAAAGGCCTATGATTAAGGACCATTATACGCCAGAGGTGTACTCTATGTACTGAGCCTCGCGTACAGGAGGCTGACAAAACTCTCTTTCTGACCTTCGACACGAGAAATGCATCTGAGGGTTCTGTTGAAGAAAAAAAAAGACCATTGAAATGAGACATTAGAAACGAAAGAGGAATTATTTTTCTCAAGCTGAAAACTTGCATATATATCGATATATATAATTATATACTCGGAGACTCATATATCGAAAAAAGTCTTAGGTGTTGTAAAAAGAAATCAATTATTTTGGCATGAAATAGAAAGCAAAAATAATGGGCTTCTTTTTACTACACCTAATATATTCCGAACTATATATCTACATTATGTTGGCTGTCAGTACATTTCAGCCATTTTGAGAACAGTCTTAACATTGTTTGGAAGAATCCTTGATTTTTACGGCCCGCTAAAACGACATTTATAGAAGTGCACCCTTTTACCTCTTGTGTTAAGGGGTACACCTAGTTGGAATAAAAAAAAACATTTTTTTCGTTTTCGCCGGATTCTTAAAATATAACCTTTTAAAAATATTGTCTGAAAATTTTAAGTCGGTTCGTTGAGAATTGAGGGGGTTATGAGCATTTACAGGTAGGTCCGACGAACGTACGTATATACCTGAAGTAAAACTTTAAACTGTAAAACTTTAAACGCGTTTTTCTCGGAATGGCTTTTTCAGAATCGGTGACCAAATATCTCAAAAACAACTAAGCCGATCTGCTTCAAATTTCACAGACGTTTTTTGTATATCAAAAGGCAGTCTTTAATCGAAGGATTTTTTTTTCAATGCATACTTTTTTGATGTCAAGGAAAATAGTTTTTTTTTCACCGCAATTTCGACGATCACCTTCGATCAGCGACCATTTTTTCAAAAATCATTATTTTATTGAATCCTTCGATTAAATACTTCGACAATACGGTACAAAAACAAAATTCATTCGGTTTCTTGATTTCACATGATTTGTTCCCGCAGGAGTGGTCACCGCGAAGGACCTTTTTTGCACAGCGGCCTGTGCAATTTACTGTATCTCCGTCGTTTATACATATTTCCCAATAAAAGAAACTGTCAAAGATACTTGAAATGATACTCTTTACTATGAAAAAAAGTTAAAGAACTGCCTTCATTTCTGAAAAAAAAATTCACGCAAACATCTCTTTTTTCCGGTAGCGAACTAGGTGTAACTCGTTATTGCTATTTTTTTAAATAGCATTAATCTCTCGTTGGCATTGACGCAGTAGTGCGTCAAATTAATTCCGTGCCCTGTGTGGCATTGACGCAATAGTGCGTCAACCTTTATTTCCCTATTTAACTTGCTCTGATTTGAAATCGGAGCCTCACTCGGGGGTTTTTGGGCTCGCCAAATCCGAATTTGAAGTCAAAATTTTGAAATTCAAAATGGCGGCGTCAATATGGCAGACAAAAAATCAAGAACTTTACTCCATTTAGATGAAAATTAGTACTCCGGGATTTTTGAGGTCGCTTATTACGAATCTGAACTATAAATTTGAAAATTAAAAATGGCGCTATAATGGCGGACCGAAGTTGAAAATTTTACTCGATTTAGATAAAAATTGGTACTCTGGGATTTTCGAGGTCGCTTATTACGAATCTGAACACGAAATTCAAAAATTTTTAATGGCGGATCTAATATGGCGAACGAAAGTGCAAAAAATAGCTCGATTTGGATAAGTCTTGGTACTCGGGAGTTTTCGGGGATGCTGAGTGTGTGATGCTGAACTCAAAATGAAGGAATTTTCCATGTTGAATTCAATAACATGGAGCATAATACAATAAATAGGTGGAAATATATGAAGCTTGAGTACCGAGTTTCATCTAAATCAATCTGTATTATTTGTATTTTCATTCGCCATATTTGTTCGTCATTGTGAATTCCTGAATTTTGAGTTCAGATTCGTAATCAGCGGCCTCAAAATCCCCGGAGTACAAGTTTTCAGGATAAGAAAATTTTCCTGCCATTTTGGGTACTTTTTGTCCAATTCTCTCTGCCAACGAAGGGGTTAACATAAGAAGTATTTTTATTTTTTGACAAGTTTAAAATTATTCAACACTCCCAATTTATATAGTTGTGTGGATACAGATGATTGTATTGGTGTTTGTCGATTGAATACACATTAACTTAAGACGCAAATAAGTTGTTAGTTATTAATTATTGTCTGTTTGAACATTATGAACGAGTTAGTACCTAATTTTGGGAAATTTGCCAAAAATCATACATACAACGATAACTTGAAATCCTTAGACTTTGGATTAAATTAACCTAGGCAAGATAAGTTCCTAACGAGGAGACTTATCACCCCCTTAAGGCTTTGCATCGACCTTCCCCATACCCTGTATATCTAACTTCTGTCAAGAGAACACTTGGAGGCTGGAGGACAGACGGAATCGCCATGTGAAGGCAATGTGAGATGCATTCCTTGCTATTTCTGATTTTTTTATGTGCCCACAAACCCTCTCTCTCTCTTTCCCTCTTCGTCTTTCATTGGCGTTTGAAAACTCCACTTCTCGCGCTATGCGAAAGCCATTTGTTCCGGAGTACCAAAGCGAAGAAAATCACGCGTAGATACACGGCGCTTTTTTGGAATCCATCCAATTATTTTGTCCACGATTCCGTTCTACCTACGTACAATTCTGTTATACCTACACACACTGTAACTTTCATTGGTGCAAAAGCTTCTCCGTTTCTTGCTCCCTCTTCATTCTATTTGTTAAGAATAAGTTCAATGGAGCAAAATTTCGTACGATGGCGGTGAAAAAATTGCGGATGTATTTTGGCTGGATTTTGCGAAAAATTGCCACACAATGCACGGGTCGAGTACGTCGGCGAAAGTGCGTCGCCAAAGTATGCTAGCTTCGTTGGGGTCAACATACTCGCAAAGACCGTGACTCCAAAGGCGGAATATTTGTGTGTTGACGGGACGACGGGTCTTTACGATCCTACGTGCACTAATCCGTCCCAGTCTACCAAAACACACTGTACGGATCCTTGGCGACGTCGGTCTGGTCTCATTTCGCAAATTGCCAATTACGCAAGCGAGATACCGGGAGGACAAGGGCCACAATAATCAAAAGATTGAGTCGGGGAGGTAGAAAGAGAGAGAGAGAGAGGGATGCGAATACATCGGAGGATGTATACGCGAAGAGAAATACAGATTTTTATCTACGAGAGGACCACTTTGCTGCGTCCTTACGGCGTAGAAATAAAAAGAAATATAACGCGAAAACCTTCCGACCTATAGGGTGTGCCAGAATGACCTGACATTTTAATTTATTAATAAAACATTATTTATTTGAAAAGTACGAATATATTTGTTTTAAGGCCTTAGGCCACAGTAACGGGTATAAAAGCATGTGCGAATTTAACAATTTTTTTCGTATGAAAAAATGATTCACTCATAAAATTAATCACACGTCTATTTCGTATGAATATCAAGCTGGTAGAAAAAATATATATGTTTTTTTTCGATGTACAAAATGGTCGACTACTCGAAACTTCTCGATGCAGCTTTTTTTCCAATTCGCGTGACAAATAACTTCAACGACTTTCACTCGATTTACTTCAAATTTAAAAGTTTTGTTCCTAGTTGCATTTCGCAGAGAAGTACGTAGGGAATTTCGGATTAATCGAAAAATGTTCATTTTATTAGCAGTTTATAAGGAGTAATAACGAAATTTTTCACTGAAAATTCATTTCTTAAGTTCAAATACCTACAAGTTTTGAATAAAACAATATTTTTTTAATTCCGTACGTACTTCTCTAGGTATTCTAATGTTGATTGACGAGAATTTTTGTTTTTTGTTCTAGGTAAAAGATTGTGGGTGCTGAATGCCCCGCCGTGGAATGCCTAAAAAAAGATAACAAAATATAATATTAGTAGTCGGCCATTTTGTACATCGAGAAAAAAAAATTTCTAACGGCTTGATATTCATACTAAATAGATGTATAATTAATTTTATGAGTGAATCACTTTTTCATACGAAAAAATGGTTCAATTCGCACATGATTTTATACCCGTTACTGTGGCCCAAAGTCTTAAGGGGGGATTGTCTTTTTTTTCGCAAAATTTACCGCTTTTTGGGAATTTTTTTGCGAAGAAAGTATACAACGGAAAACTTGTGAAACTTGGCATATAGTTTTATTGATCTGTTTACTACATACAAAAAATTTTTTAAACAATTTCATCGAAAAATCCGCCTCCCACCCTCCTCGACGCGCGATGGTCCTTTTTTGATGGTGTGCACGATTTCTCAAAAACTATTCAACCGACTGCCTTCAAATTTGGACAGAATGCTCAGCTGACATCCTTTTATCGTTTGATGAAGCAAAAAAGCAATACGTTTAATAGTTTTTTATTTATAACAAAAAATCGATCAATTTTTTTCGAAAAATCGATACTTCAAGTTCAAAACGTCACCAAATCGTCAATTTTTTTTTCCCTTCATCGAACGATAGCTATATGTGTCTAAAGTAAAATGCTTTTTGGGTTTTTGGTGCAGGATGAACGTGAAGGCTGTAATCGTGCAGACCATCAAAAAAGGACCATCGCGCGTCGAGGGGGGTGGGAGGCGGATTTTTTGATGAAATTGTTTAAAAATTTTTTTGTATGTAGTAAACAGATCAATAAAACTATATGCCAGGTTTCACAAGTTTTCCGTTGTATACTTTCTTCACAAAAAAATTCCCAAAAAGCGGTAAATTTTGCGAAAAAAAAGACAATCCCCCCTTAATATAAGGTAGAAAAGGAGGTGTGATACCCTATGGCCTCACTAAGGTCGTTCCCGATAAGATGCTACCTCCGGCTGTCCATTATAGGGCCTTAAGGAGCTACATACGTTTCGAAGCCAGCAATACATTTTTTCACCATTAAGAAAAATGTAATGTATAAATTATTTTATTAAAAATGTTGAGCACACAAGAGCAGCATTTCAAGACATTTTTTTTTAAATTTCATCCAGAAATTTGGGAAATTCAGCCGGTGTCAATTGAACGAAGGTATTTTTTTTCGTTTACAACTAATTTTAAAAGGCTATACGTAGTTTAAATTGTCCCAAAAATGTAACTATTTTACCAAACTCTGCCAAAATTTCGAATTTCAATTAAAAAAAAAATTCTTCGTCCAGTCACTAGTCAATGCTATTTTGAAGTAGTGTGCAAAATTTCAATAAGATCGGTGCATTAGTTTTGTAGAAATCGTGACCACCGTTTTTTTAGGGGTCTCCGGAAACCAGGTCCCACCGGCTGAATTTCCCAAATATATAGATGAAATTTGTTTAATATTGCCGAAATGTTGCTCTTTCATGTGCTTAAAATTTTGAATAAAATAATTTATATATTACATTTTTTTTTAATAGAAAAAAATATCATTTCTGGCTCCGAAACCCACGTAACTCTTTATTAAGGCTTTCCCTCATAAAATGCTATGCTTCGTTGAATGATCACCGCACAAATTATGTCTTTTCCATTCCACTCTCAAATAAATAGCAAGAGCGAGCACTTGTGAGGGCTTTCCTCTGTTCGGCTGGTCGGCGTTGAAAAAGCAACGCCGGCGGTTTCATTCACGGACATACGCCGGCTAATTGGTCCGCGCTGAAATTCTGTACATTTCTCCGTACCTGTTGAAGCCAATGGAAGTCTTCCATCCGACTAATCTATTTCTAAATACCATCCTGAGGAGCTTGAGACTGTGGCAGGTACCTCGCGGAGAATCTCCCTCCCTTCGTTTCGGTCTTGAAAGCATTCCCAATCCCCAAGCTACATACCAGATATCGTAATATCCGCAGTCTGATAAATTCGAGGAAGTGAATTGTTCCTTCGGATGAATAACACGAAGAACTCTGCCTTAATGCGGCGTATACATCTATCAAGATACAGACGTACACGCAGCCGAGAAAACTCAAGATAAATCCAAAAGTCCGACCGTACATTCCCAGCTTGTAGATGGCCAGTTACTGCGCCGCGAGAACGATATGCACGTATACGTATACCTGCTTACGAGAACGGAGGAATGCGCGGTTCTTGTTGAAGCGCCGCTTGCTTTACTCGCGATTCCCGGACGATTAACGATCGTCATTATACGCGCAGCTACGAGAGCAAACTATACATATACACAGATGTGAACACACCCGTATAAATGTGTGTGCGTGTGTGCGTGTGTGCGTGTGCGTGTGCGTGTGCGTGTGCGTGCGTGTGTGTGTGTGTGTGTGTGTGTGTGTGTGTGTGTGTGTGTGGGTGGGTGTGTGTGTGAAAACAGTCAAGAAAACAGTCAAGATAAGAGAGAGAGAAGATACTCTCGTGATCTTTGGTCTCACCGCGTGGGAAATCCAACGCCGATCGGGCGAAACTTTGTACTTAATGATCGTAGTCACGTTCCCTTTCATCCTGTTGGACGTGGGGCACTCGCGACTCCAATGGTGAGACATAGTAATTTTACCCCAATACACGTAACATAGAAAGGTAAGCTTAATTCATCAAGTTTGGAGGTGGATGAAGATGGACGCGATATAAATGAGGGGAAACGAGAGAGCGTACACTCATTGTAAGAAAGATGTATAGTGGTTTCTACGATATTTGAACTATATGTATATATTATATATATGTATAAGCTGCTTATTAAGTGTTTTCACGAGCATCAGGCGATATTGCAAAGTCCCGTGTGAAATATTCCGATACGAACTGAAACGCTGCAACACCGCGAATAATGAGCATACTGTTCCATGGTTATCAGTAGTCATTGGCTATTCTATAGTCATCAAAAGTCCCTTAGACTGTTGTTACTTCATCTATGCGCACCCACAAACAATTGCTGGCGAACAAAATAACAGAACGAACCACAATCTTGTACATACGTACTAGTGTATGAACATGGCAGAGAATGTTCCCCGAATGTCCGGACCCAACGTCTTTGTGCGATACGTATACTTCGCCGTTGTTCCTTATCAAGATTATTATATTGTTTTCGCCTTGTATACCCGTATTGTGCTCATTGCATACTCAAATATATACCTATATACAATATAACGCGAGTCCGGGCATGCTTGGCCTCGATCACGTGTACTCGAAGATATATGGCCTTTTGAAAAAGTGCATGAGCTTGAAATCGAAAAAAATCGACGATTTTTTTATTGCGTATTTTTATAGCCTAGAGTCTAGAGTCATGACGTTAATTTACAGGAAAGATTTCGTAAAATTCAGACAATTAAACGAGTTATGACGATTTGTGTGCAGGGTCAGATCACCCACTGCGCTGCGGTGAAACACCCCGCTGCCATTTAACCCTTTTTCTTTTACTTCTTTTCGGAACTGTATTTGACGAAACAACGTGATTCGCAGCTCGAAACCTTTTTATCCGATTCAGTTGGAATTCAGACGGAGTTCATAACATTCTCCAGCATATGGCAGGATGATTTTTCGACGTCCACATTCATTTGTTAATAACAAATTACAGTCCGACCCCCCAATAAGAACGCAAAAACCCCCAAGGGAAAGAGTTTTAGAATACCCCCACCAGGCGCGCGCTCCGCGCTCGCTGACACTTCCTGTCGCTCTCTTTCTTTTCGGCATGCGAGGTTCTGAATGCCGCTCCAACGAGTTTCAACGTGTAGCCCATGCGCAAGACGTTCTCTGTCGCATTTGTTTAACTTAATGAATAATTTTTTTCAACATTATTCATACATATTAGTAATTGAATAATAGTGGATGATCACCAACGATATGTCACAGAAGAAATGAAAAATAGACTGTTGTTTATGAAAAATATTTTGTTGTAAACCCAAACAAAGTCTGTACCGCAAAGTAGTATTAATTCTACCGAAAAAGAAGACATTGAAAAACTCCATTTCTCTGAGACTTCATATTCAATGGAGGCGTTCGGCTCCCTTGAAAATATTCCACCTCTAGTTGCATGCCCCGTGGATCAAAATGACTCAATACAACGGAAATAATTTTAATCATTTATCTGAACCTTTGGCTATTTTGTACGACAATCTTCAAATATATAGACATTATTTGCTAGAAATGGAAATAAAATTTTTACAATTGACTCGAAAAATGCATACGTTCGATTAACAAAAAGTGTTGATTTCGTATTGTATAGCAACATGCCTTCATAGTATGGGGAGAATGGTTTAAAACGGAAATGTGCATTGCAATATTTATCTCATTTTACTCGTCTAAGCTCTCCTAGGCTGAGCGTTCTTATTCGGAAACCCGCACGCGAAATCACTCGATGCTCGGGGTTCGAGTCGGAACGAGAGAAGCGCTCGAGTGAGAAAAAGAGGAAGCGTTCTTATTGGGGGGCTGACTGTATCAAAGTTGTTTTCTTGTCCTTCTAAAATCGAACTTTTTGGTAAATATTCGGAAGTGAGGCACCTGCTAGAATGACGCTAATTTTTTTTTGGGTTTGTTTGAACCCTTGAAGAAAGTTAACCTGATTCTAGTAGAAGCCCCACTTCCGAATATTTAACAACTTTTTTTCCAAGGTTTGCCATTTTCGTAGCTTTAAAATTTTTACAAAAGTATCCTCGGATACGAAAGTTTTCGTAACACGAGACGCGACAGCGTCTTGACGCTAAGTAACAAGAAAAAAATTCGACGCCACTGATCGATGCCACCGATCTCGACGCCACTGACGGATTGACGATCAGGCCGCGTCTCTTTATACAGTAAGACGGGCTTTTAGCAGTTACCTATACTGAAACATCATTTTCTTATTTTTATTTCGAATCACCCTAATTGCCAGACCCACATACCATCCATAATCTTCACTTTGTTTAAAATAACCATATTTTAATTTTTTATCAATATTGTTCGATTTGAAAAAAATCATCCTTGGCACAACTATTTATCAACGGTGTGTAAAATCCCGATCCCGTCATCCCAATCCTTTCAGCAGGAGATTTTTTTGAAAATCCGTTTTTAGGAGCCCAAGCTTTTGCAGACCCGTTAAGAATGAAGAAACCGACGATTTACCGCAATGAGTAATGCATAACTATCCACATGTCCCTTTTGGCCGATGAATGTATTCTCCAGAAATTACACACGTATTCCCACATCTGTACAAGAATTGTGGCCGTGAAGATCTTGGCCTCCCGCCAAGATCTCAAGGTGGGAAAGGGCGCAAAGGGGGGTTCCGATGGGAGTCGAATTCGAGGACGGCAGGTGTCTCAAACGCGCCGACTCGTGATTAGTCGAATGCAATTAAACGTACATATAGTTATACCTACAAAAAGCGCATATTCGATGTACGCGAGCAATTGCAAGCCAGCACGTAATCATTCACAGCTCAAGGCTATGCTATCAGAGCGGCAGGTGTTTTCGCCCCACTGCAAAACGTAAGCCCTTTAAGGTTGCTCCTGCGTGCTCATTGTTTCGTCTGCGTGGGTATTCATTTTGAACGGTATATTCCTCGGGTCCCTCTTTTCGGTGGATAATTTCCGTCGAACCCTTTTATATTTCCATTCCAATAGTCGTCGAAGAAATTCTCTACTCACTCTTCGAAAACGTGAGTGTTTGAATCCATCGTGAGCATAGAACTGCACGTCACGGTCGTGGTTCCGCCCATGGCGTAATTATTGTTTGCCGATGAACCGCGTGGGTAGGAGAGAGATAGAGAAAGGGCGATCGAGGGAGAACGAAAAGTGGTAGGTCCGGTGAGACCGAGAACGTTTTACTACTCTGCTGTTGGAGCTTGATCCGGCCGTCGAGATCGACTTTACAAGTCGAAACAATCTCTCCCTATCTCTCTCTCTCTCTCTCTCTCTCTCTCTCTCTCTCTCTCTCTCTCTCTCTCTCTCTCTCTCTCTCTCTCTCTCTCTCTCTCTCTCTCTCTCTCCCTCTCTCTCTCTCTCCCCCTCTCTCTCTCTCACTCTCTTGGCCGCTTGATCTTCCACACTCTTTGTCTAGTCCGAGGGTAAGCGACTGTCGGGTCCGACAACCAAGCGAGGGATGCCAGGCAACCTTTTCACGCCACGCCAGCTCCTCCCATACTCTCATGCAACAACTATACAGTCATTGTCCATTGTACAAACCGAAAGGAACTAGTGCTTGGCAGCGCAAACAAACTCAAGGCGATCGAGCGTGACAGCACTGCCATTCACCGTGTTCTATCTTTTCAACAGAGGAAAAGAGACCCAGTGATGGCCATTAAACATCTCTCTCGCCCCCCCCCCTTCTCTCTTCGACCAAAGGAATTCATTATAGCTAACACATCAATGTCCTACGGCCGTCCAATATATCTGTATACCTATATATATATATAATACCTAGGCTAGAAAGCGTATTCCCTTGAGACTGACCCGCCTCCCACATCCCATTCGCGTTAGATGCCCGATGTGATTCTTTTCTGACTCCGCGAGATTGCGCTTTAATGATCAACGCGGTGCGGGCCGATTGGACGACGGACGATTAAATCGATCTGACTCCCGCAACAACTCGTCAAGCAGCGCAACAGTGCTAAACGACTAATTGAAAAGTCAGCTTGGATTTGTATGGCTACTGCGACCCAAAGCCCCGGAAGATTAAAAATCCACCTGTGCGTGTGCATGTACATATTTTGAAAACCTGACACTGGGGAATAGGTGGTCAAGATTCGGATTCAGCGGTACTCCGAGATAAGCAGCGTCTCACTTGGCTGATATACTGGGATCGGTGATCACTTAGCCGTTCACGGCTAACGCATAAAGCAGTCAGCGGCAGGCCAATACCTCTGATACCTTGGTGTGGATACATGAGTAGAACGTCGGTGCATTAGACAATCAGAAGAATATGGGGCCGTCTATACCGGTATGGGTTTTCCACAGTTTCCTCGTAGCCTCGGTGAAGGTGGTATAGGGTAGTTGAAGACGGCTGGGGACGCGACACAAGTGTGGCTAGATCAACGAAGTGTGGTTAAGGAGTGATGGGCAGGGGTTCAAATGAAAAGGCTAATCCGTAAGAACCCGCAAGGCTATACGTTGGAATTTAGGAAATAATACAAATCCATATATATATATATATATATATATATATATATATATATATATATATATATATTCATGAATATCCATTATATATATAGCACGACGAGAATTCATTCCAACCTGGAAACGGTGGATAAAAGGCGGCCAACTGCACACTAAAGAGATTAGACCCATGTTTACGGGTTTCCCGATTGGGCGGCAATCATTACGCAACGGAGAAGAGACCCGGACAAACATGAGAGAGGAAACGGCAGACTGGTTTTCGTTTGAATAATCTTCACACCTGAATTTTTGTCCTTTCACCGGAATAACCGATTGGCTCGGCCTGTGGCTCGAGCTCAGATCCGACAAGTACAAAACTAAAGTTATGTCAACCCCACCTGCTGCTCGAAAGTAATTGATTGTCGTTGTGTTGCCTATGTTACGAATAATATGACGTATATGAACATGTTTCGAAACGTTGGTCTGAAACATGCGATCTGCTGAAGGGCTAACGGTGTCCACATTTTGAAATTTCTTACTCAGCTAAAAAATGTGGATATCTCTACTGCGAAAAGCAAGGATTCGTGTCTGGCAGGCCCACTCACCTTTGTGTGTAAAATGTATGAAAATATGGATAAACATAGCTGAGTGTTTCTCACGTGGAGAGGATTTTTTTCCGAAAGTAATGGACACGAAAACTCCGAGCACCGTGTAAAATCAAACACGTAACGGACGTCAGTAATTACCAGGCATCGTGATGCGTGGACATTTCTTATATATATACATACATTGGTGGAATGCGTTAGGTAATCAACCTTTCTGCAAAGTATGGATTGCCCTATACGTAGATGAGGTATTGACGTAGAGGGTTTTTTTTTACATTAACTTTATGACATATGGCATAGTCATTAAAATCACAAAATGTGTATGTGTGTGCGTACAAAATCTCATCGTGAAATGTATTTACATTCGTTTGGAAGCGAAATATGTAATTTGAAAGTTCCGCTGAGATTCCTTTCTCGTTACCGTATAAGGGGGAACTGCCGAAGAGTGCCGAAGGTATAGGAGAAAATCTGACGGTGAAACGAAAGAACGATCTATAGGATGATGCTGTGCGAGAGCTCGAGCTTATAGCCTCGGTTAGAATGAGCCTGCGATGTCCCTCGGATATACCTGCTCAGGTTTGTATAGGTGTATACCTGCACCTTGAATCCTGTAAGTGCGATTCCCTGCTCCCTTCATCTGCAGCTCGGCAGAGCTTATCACCTCTCGTGCGCTCGTTCAGAACGCCTTATACGCTTTAAGGACGGAAGTGCACTCCTCCGAGTCTTCATATTCGTCCTCGTGCACACTTCTCACGACACGAAAAGACCGCGGGTTCTTGCGTGTCTCGTGGCAACGTAAATTCCTATCATACCGTGAAAAATATCGCGGCTTTTGCAGTGTCTGGATTCTCGTGGCTTACGTTCTTCCTCCGTTCTCCGTTAGTCGTGAGGATTTCAGTGACTGCGTCGAGTTGGGTGGTCTTTGGATATTCGTTCTTCTGTATCTTTCTATTGGACGGTAATCAGGTCGTTTACCTGCAGATCATCAATGGTAGTTCACAATGATCAGAAGTGCACCGCACACGTACTAAGCTGTCCATTTTTCATTGCGTCGTTTACTTAGCCATTTCAAGCGTAGGAACAATTGAGGAGCTGGCGAACCAAACCGGCCTTGTCCGTGAATTACTTTTTCGCCGGAAAGGTCAAAAACCAAAATAACCAAAGAGAGGTGAGTTGGAATTTTTAAGCTTTAATATATGAAGGCTCCATCAAAATGTAACCCTGGACCTGGCTTTAGTTTAGTAAAAACACTAACTACCTTTCTTTTATTTTTATTTTGGACAAGTCCGGTTTCGAATGAGAATGGTGGACAGCTCCGCTTTTGAATAAAATTCTCCTGGGCATATCCGGTTATAAAAAAAAAACAGATTCTTTGAATTGAATATAAATTTGTTTTTATTGTCACTTTAATAATCCTACACAAACTCTTTCGATTGCAAATGAAAATGCAATGCATTTTTCATCCAGCCAGCCATGGACAATTCCATTACTGCTTAAAAAGCCAGTTTTTACCAAATGTTAAGGTGCTTAGCGCCGGGTTTGATGCAAAATGTTTCGGGAGCTAACGAAGGTGTGCTTAAAGAAAGCGAAAAGGAAATGAAAGAAAAGTTAACGTAGTATAGACAAGTTCGGTTCTGTTCGCCAGCTCCTCAATTATACAAACGGCTAATACTTTTCCTGGATCCACAATACTGTGCTGTTTTTATCGAGAATGTCCATCTGCCATTTGTAGGTATTGACTGGAACGGTGACTATTGGATTGGTTCTACCGTTTCTTCGCCATCGTTCTGAACATTTCGCTATGATGATCATATCCAAAACGTTGGTCAGGTTGTGCCGTTATCATCCTCACTCGTTGAGTTTGTGGCTAGGTAAACGGACGAGTATTGGTTGAATCGAGACTCGCCTACGGTAGACACGTCCGTATCCCACCTTGTCTTTCTGCCTGCTTCCCTATTTCGTTTTCGCTACCCTTCGGTTGGCTTTCGATCTCGAGGGAGCGCCATCGCCCCTCGGGCCCGGAGAATTCCTGGGAGCCGCGAAGCCGCTCAGCTGTTTGCCGATGGAAGCCATACGGGATAGTTGAACACAGTGATGATGATGTGCAGAAAGACAGACGGAATTCTATGCGTTTGGGTATAGTGTGCATTAGGTTTAGCCGCGTGTGTGTTGTGTGTATATAGGTATCCAAACATAGGCGTACGAGGCCAGCCTGGGACGAGCAACGATCCGTTTCCGAGCTGTGAGCCCTTTTCCGTGGCTGGACAATGAGCCAGGGCGCCGTATGGTAATGCTACATTGATATGCTCGGACAGCCGTACGGTATTATGCTAATACGGCAAGACGGACAGGCCCCCGGTTTCAATTGCATTCATGTACGCCTTTTTCTGTCTCCCTCTTGCTCTCACTCTCCATATCTCTCGAATAAGCGAAGATCCAGCCGGAAGACGAAGCTGCTCCTGCCGCGGGGTAACAAGGATACGCGCGGCTTGTCATCTACGACGCGCACGCAAGAAACTTACAAGGAGTAGCAAAGAAAAAATGAAGAACTCCAAGCCCGAGTGAGCTGCGTGGAGGGGCTGCACCGATATGTGGATTGTGTAGCTTTCGCAAAGACATGCGAGGGGGCTGGAGCCTTCCAACAATATTACGAGGAAGAACTGTTGCGCATGGAAGACTCTCCGGTAGAACGAACCCGCGGCACGTGCTCGCATATAGGCACTACGCTTCGTCTGGTGCACGTATAGCTGCGAGTACTTGCTCCATGTTCACGCTATGTGTGTGCGTTTATTGCTCCCGGGAGTAGGACAATATACATGCCTTCTCGAGTGTTCACTCAAAACACGCGATTGAGGAATATATAAATAGGAAGGCGGCGAAGGCCTATGATCCGTCACTTGGCACATCCGGTGGATGTGTTCCTTTTGTTGTTACGTAGCAGAGAAAAAGTCATTATGATAATCCAGTCCAGCAGATAATAGCTGCTAAGCGATATTTCAACACGTGTCATTTTCATCGATCAGTTGATATCTTTCTTCATCATCGATTTTTAGGGATTCGACTTTACGACCAATCGCC
This sequence comes from Ophion costatus, assembly GCA_951751655.1. Lineage (NCBI taxonomy): Eukaryota > Metazoa > Arthropoda > Insecta > Hymenoptera > Ichneumonidae > Ophion > Ophion costatus. The sequence goes on along the minus strand of OX632361.1, from coordinate 15,906,231 downwards.
ACGAATTTGAAAGTCTATTTCGGTTCTTTAGCTATTTACGAATTGGTATTGACGATAATACATGCTTAGGGTGATCTTGATCACCGTTTGTCAATTTCCTGACCGATGACAGCCAACGCTGGCAAGAGTCGTAGACCACCACACGATTTTATATTTATATTTGTCAATATTGATGATGCTAGAAAACTCAATGCTATCTTTGCTGTCGAACGACGAGTCAAAGTGTGCACTTCCACCTTCGCTCTTCGAATCCATTTCCCGTGGAGACTGTATATAACAAAAGATAGCAAAAAAGGGTCGAAACGTAACGGACCTTCCTCGCAACGGGTCAGTCATTCGCGCGTTGGAGGGCCGTTGACAAGACTGGGGAAACAGGTGACTGTACAAGGTGGCCGAAGGATGAGGGTGAAAAAAGGAACGGAGGCGGAAGGAAATGTTCCTTCGAGAATTGCACGAGAGGATAAGCTCACTTTATTTTCCTCAACTCTTCGGTAATATCCGAAAAGTTCGAACAAGGGAATCTTTGTTAGGCCTGAAGTTGCTCGAACTCACGATGGCTGCAGCTTTAATAATCCGTGAACATGTACGATGGCTCTTTTCTCGTTTATCCCCAACGAGAGGAAACGAAAGAAGGGAAGAGACATGAGAGAGAAAGACCGAGAGAGAGAGAGAGGAGAGAGAGAGAGAGAGAGAGAGAGAGAGAGAGAGAGAGAGAGAGAGAGAGAGAGAGAGAGAGAGGGAGAGAGAGAGAACAGAGAGACCAGACCTTTAAGACCAGGTTTTTCTGCTAGATGCTGTCCGACTGCAGCAGCCCACAAGGGACCCTAGAGGCTTTGAGTCGCGCGCTTTCCCACGGTAGCAACTCAGGTAACTCGAAGTGAAAGAGACCTAACCTCTCGTCGTCTACACTCTACTTGGTCTCCGATTTCCCCCGTAAGAAAAGATTCAGCGTCGAAGCCATTTTTTGAGACTCGGTTATTTACAGAATCCTACTCTATTTCTGTCAGCTATACGTACAGCACAATGAACCTGACGAACGTTTGATCGAGAATTCGAAAAAAATAGCAGACACACGGGCATGTCTTTCATATCTGGGGCGAAAGGTTGTTCCCCCGAAACACAAGTATCGGTTCTTCCATGAAGATTCTGGGATACTACCCAAAGGATCTCACGTGTCATCAACTGCTAGTATCACAGCCGATACTAGAAGTTGATAATTAGGCTTCACAGTGTACAAAACGCTTCTCTTTCAATATTTTCCATTTACAACAGCCAATATGGACGCCACGTCAGTGCCCATAAGAAACGCCTATTTAAATTTCGTTTATCGGGCTACCTAGGTGGGTCAAAAAATTGCATTTTCCAAAAATATTTTTATTCGATAGTATCGCCTTTTAGCTATATTCCCTGAAAATTTCATTGGAATCTTCTTAAAATTGAATGAGCTACGCTCCTATAATAGTCGGCCGGGCGGACAAGTAGCAGCACCGAATACTGCAAACTTAAAACGCGTTTTATCAAAACATTGTTTTCAAAGTCAGTGGACATGATATCTCACGAACCACTCGATGGATTATTTCCAAATTTATAGAAGATACGATGAGAAACATTTAAAGGTCGTTGACGATCTGACTTCTCAAAAATAGATCTTCATTTTTTATTAGTTACGTAAAAATGACTACTTCTTTCATAGATTGCGTATGCTCGAGTTTCAATTGGTCACCACGTTGTTCAAAAAGATTATTTTAAACATCGACGATCGTCAACGACTCGCATTTATTGTTAACTCGAATAACCCGTTCGGTTTTTACATTTCGGATGGACCGTTTAAGCTGGAGAGTGTCCACCGCCAAACGGCGCGAAAAATTTCATCATCTGCCGGTGGCCATGAAAATGGGTACCTAAAAATGGGTTTCTTTTTTACCAACCGTGTTCCAGAAACGAATATCAGAATTTGGCCACTTTTTTCGGGTCTCTAGGTAGACGTTGAAGACCGATACTTACGGACTGGTATCTTCTTGGGATCAACGGTTGACAGTCTCTCTTCGAGTTTGTCGAGGCGCCGACGAAGATGACCACTCCGATCGGCGACCGAGGTCAGCTCGGCCGTCAGATCGGCGAATATGTCCTCGGCGGTGGTGAGAAGTGACGCGAGCTGCTTCAACGAGGCTGTCAGTGCACCATTCGCAACTGCCTCCATTTCGGCACCTACCGGCCAACAATCCGACGCATTTGCACCTTGAGGCACGTGTCCGCGAGACACGTAACGCGGCTCTATCTTGCGTATTACGAACGGCATTATTTCCGTTTTTCGTCGAACCAACGAGACACATAACACCGATGATTTTTTTTTCTTTCCTTATTCCTTCGTACTATTTTATTTGATTTTTCGCTTTAAAAAGGATCGACAGCACGTCACTCGAACAACGCACCACTGGTCGTTTAATTGCGGTGGGATGCGTAGAGCCGCGGGTGAAAAATGGTGATGGCTCGACCTGCTCGCGCGATATTCCTTGCGCGAGCGTCGAACTCACCGCAGTCGCTTCGCAGTCAATCGCGAATTTCGTACATTCGGAAATAATCGGTATGCACGTTTCGAGGTATCGTCACGCGGGATTTATCGGATCATAATGAATGAGGGTGGTCCCTGGTCATCAGCCGATTAACAGCTCTTCTATCTTTTGCCAGCATCGTCAAAAACGATCTAGCCGGTTTCGCGCAAGAGCTACTATACCGTTGTATAGAAGAAAGAAGGCACTGCACGTTTACGCAGCCGAAGCTTTACGGAAGTAACGATTCGTGGGTCATTTTATTTATTTTTTTCTTTAAATTTCACTTTTCTGAATTCGAATACCTAGCAAATATTCACTTGGACGCTTCATATACCAACGTTTGCCACGAGCCACTATCCATTTGCATTTTAATCGGTCTTGTCACCTCGCTTTACACACTTAGGAAATTATCGATTTAACTTTTTAGTATGATGCATATTGATCGGTTACTTTTAAAGCTGCAGTGAAACTCGCCATTCTCTTCGCGAATTTACGACGCCGCATTATTCGTGTATTTTTCCTTCCCTCCCGATTCCCGTGTAGTATCTACGTACGATGGACGAAGTATTTGGAAAAACGCGCGCTCGTAGCAGCGAGCGACACGACGGTCGTGCGCAGAGTGCCGGCCGGTGGAGAAACCGGCTGGCCAACGGTTCTCTCATTCAATTCAACGAGACCAATCCCAATGTAGTGACGTCGGTGAGCAACTATCGAAGCGCCGGTGAGCGGCGGGATGGTCGAAGCTGAATTAAAAATCCGCCTTATCGCTCGTCGGTAAGGTAGTACGCGGAGCACCGGCCGATGGGGGAACCGGTTGGCCAGGAGTTCTCTCATTCAATTCTTGGTTGCCAGTCCCGATGTACTGACGTCGGTAAGCAACTATCAAAGAGCTGTTTAGCAACGAAATAATCGAACATACATAAATAAATTCGACGTACCGATCGTCGGTACTGTACCGACGGTCGGCAAGGTACCGACGGTCGGTTAATTATCGACGGTGGATAATTCATAACTCTCCATATCTTGAATAACGACCGATAGGTTTCTACAGTTTCCATTTTATCTTCACGCAACTTAGGCGGCTTGAAAACCTGAAGGTAACGAAAGTTAGAGTCGTCGAAATCGTCAATCAGCGTTGAAAACTTTAATGCAAAATGGAAGTCATCTTTTTTTCGGCAAACATGGAAATCGGATGAACCTAAATTGCAAGTACGCGTGTTAATGCTTCTTAGAGAATGACCACCAGGAAACCGTTCATTTTTTGTTACCGGAAATATCGACAATATCTTGCACGTCCGTATAAAAAAGTTGAGTACGCAAGTCAAGAATTCCTGAAGTTCTCAGACGCGTAGCAATAATTATAAACAATCGAAATAAGTTATCGTATTTTTTTTATTAACAAAGCGTAACAGTCAATAAACGAGCGATGCCTCTTTCATAGTAACAAATACAATTGTTGAAAGAAATTAATACGGTACATTGAATTGTTATTGCAGCATACACTTTGTTTCAGTCAAAATAATTTTGACCAACGGGCTAACGATGCATTTTCTTTCCGCCTTTTTCTCCAACTATACGAAGGCTAAACATACGTGTGATTATTCCGCTAATGACTACGACTATATATTTGAAAACCGATAAGTACAACAGTGCAAATTCTAAAATCCGACAGTGTCGAGATCGCGATTCCCGAGCTGCTTTCCAAGATTCATTACTTTGTTTTTCTTCGCCTCGCCATGTTGTTCCAAAATTTTGTGCACTTGTATATGTTTTTCAGCGCAAGATCACGCTCAGTCGTTCATTCTGCTCGAGTCTCTTCTGGTACGTTTCGAGTTAGGAAATTTGTGTCACAACAGCCAGAGAGTCACTTTGTACCCACGGATTCGTGAGAAATATGTCACTGGAGACTCTAAAAGTCAGCGAATTACGCATAGTTAGAAATTTGATCGGACAAGTTACAATGTGGATCACCCTTCTACACAGTGGTGACCCGCGAGTGAAATTGGCATCTCGCCATACGCCGATACATTGTGTTATTTGCCAATTGTCGTCATCTCGCGGATGACCACTTCATTGGATGCGCTCTACGGACCCCCTCTCCAGTGAATTCAACATCTTCGAAAGTATCAGGCGAAAAATAGGGAACGGAAGGTTTGTCCAACTTGCATCGTGTCTTGAATATTTCGCTTCGGGCGTTTTTATGAAATTAGAAAATACGTCACGTTTTTTATTCTCATCGAGTAGCGCACTTCTTAACCATTTTTGTAAGACCTTTGGTAAAACAGCTCCATTCGGTAGAATGCGTCTTAAGGCTAGGCAATATGTGTATAGTATTTATGTACGTAAGAAGCGATCGAACGTTACGTTCTCATTGCGATATGATTACAGTTCAATTTTACGACGATAGTAGAGATATGACGACGACGTCACGAAAACATTTTATCGATGGGAATTTATCTGCTCTCTTTTATCGTTAGTAATGACGTGTAAGTTTCGTAGATTTGTATGCATTTATCAGCGATTATAGACAAATAGATTGGTCGAATTTTCATTCATTGATACATTCAAATAGTACAGACACACGGGCATGCACGTCATTGTAGGTTTGTCACGGAATAGGAGGGTCATACGCTTTTGAGTTGTGGAAAATTTTGTCGGTTCGACCAAGCTGCTTCCACTCACGAGTAAAGCGCTTTCAATCCACTTGGACGCTGATTGATAAAAATCTGTTATGCCTACGCTCGCAGAATCGTCGTAACAACTGTTGATTTTTCAATATTGTTGAGTCACCGGCAACGACCGTTTTTCTCTATCTTCATACGGCGACAAGCCTCTATAATCCTCTCTTCAAACACATTAAGGTAGATCTCTCGGACACTGATATTATACGGACACAAGGTGCTTCATTCTTAACAATTAATTCTTTATTTGTCGTCACTCTTAGCCCACCAGAGTGCAGATGGAAATTTAACGAAATTTTGCCAACTTGGACACTAGACACTTGGCAACCGTTCTTGGTCGATTTAAGGATGTTGTGTCCAAAATTGAAAATGGTAATAAAATTTTAAAAACTTGATAGGTCATTATGTAAAACATTTGAAAGGTTGTGTTAAAATTTTACGACGATTAGGAAGCTGGCTACTGAGAAATTATAATTCACAAATTACACGCAGCCTTGTGGAAACTGAAGTAACTTTGCAATTCTATTAGCAAATAGCAAACTTTGCTATTTGATTTCAAGAAATAGAAGAAATATTTATGAATGATCGTTTTTTTTTTATTTCAAATATATCAAAAACAAAAGTGGCTTTATGGTGCAATAAACGGCGTCGTCCGTGAACGAAAATGAGTATTTAAATTTCCCGCTACTTTCGGTCTATGCAACGTTGCCGCTATATTCTTATTCGTTTTTCCTCAACTGTGATTTTTTGTATTTTTGGCATCATTATTTATAACAAAAGAATATAATAATTGCATAGTTACTTCAGTTTCCATAAGGCTGCGCGTAATTTGTGAATTCTAATTTCTCAGTGGTCAGCTTCCTAATCGTCGTGAAATTTTTACACAACCTTTTAAATGTTTTACATAATGACCTATCAAATTTTTAAAATGTTATCACCATTTTTAATTTTGGACACAACATCCTTAATAATTGCCAAGTAATTACTTTTGCAAGATTTCTAGTAGCTGAAAAAAAGCTCAGGGGTTGAGAGCACGGGCTACATAATTAAACGTAGGTAGCATATTTTTATATTAGCTTTGAGGAAAACGAGGGCTTTTTACAAAGAGCATCTCTGCGGTGTTCACCTTCGATTTTGTTGACACTCGTGTTGTGGGACAGGACCAAAAATTATTGGATACGTTATTTTTAATCGGCGGAAAAACGGTATTGAGTAATGAAACAACTCCTTGGAGTGAAGTTGAGCTGATTTTGCAGTTTCAACTGCAAACAGTCCATCGATTTTAGTGAAACAAGATTTACCCGGCGTAATTTTCAGCTTCGGGAAAAAACTTTATGATTTTGGTAATTGGTCGAAAAATTCTCCTTCGTATGGACTCAAAAAATATAGTGAAAGTCGAAAAAAAAATGTTTGCGGCTCTTTTGGCTACTTTTTTTGATCGCTAAAATCTGAAAGTTGCCAACGGCAGTAGCGTCGGTCCTATTTGGGGGACATCAACATAGGGGGCGGGGGGGGGGGGGGGGGGGTCGGGTGAAAAGGATTTTGATATACTTAGAGGATACCCCTTCGTTCTTCCCGATGTCTCGATTAGTTTTCTTAGAAAGTGCATTTGAAAAATGGCCGGAAAAGCCAGTGGAGGAGGGGGTGAAAAAAGCCAAAGCGGGGCATAGAAAAATCGGCAAAAATTGATGGTCCGACTTTGAAATTCGGCCAAAAATCGAAAAATAATCGGATCTTTATAAATCAAACGGCATTTCAAAAAGAATACTTTTGAGATGCCGAGACGTGTTTAAATTATTTTTTTTTATTGAGGAAATTTTTCGTAAAAACAAATTGGATTCTCAATATTCTTTTAAAAAGTTCATATCGATGTATTTTTACCCTCTAAAATTTCATAAACTTTAATTGTATCCTTCTATCAAAGTGTTTTACCCGTTTCATTAAATTGAATGAGCCCCTTTGAAACGTGAGATAAGAGAAAGAAAAATAAAGGCACAGTTCATCCCTCAGTTTTTTTTCATTCTAGTTTTGCAGAAGAGAAATGTTCGTATTTGTTTCACTGAAATCGGTGGACTGCTTGCGGGTGAAACTACAAAATAAGCCCATGCTTTGCTCTAAGCCCTTTGACCCCTTAAAACCGTTTCTTCCGCCGATAAAAAAAAAGTATCCAAAAGTTTTAAGTGTTCTAGCTTCCAACAAGTTTCAACAAAATCGAAGTCAAGACACCAAAGTTATGCTCCTTAGAATTTCTCTCGAGATCGACTCCTTCGTCGGCTTCTCCATAAAGTCCAAAGCTATTCTTCAACATGGCAAGAATTCGAAGATTAAAAGTTAATAATGAGGTACCTTCAATATAAATATATAAGTATACCCGAAATTACTCGTACACGTTTATATTTATAATTACGAATATTAATATTTCACCATCACTCACCCCGCAAAGACAGAATATTGTAATATTAAATATCTCGTCAGGCCACGCATACGTATAAACTTCCCGAAATTATTCTAGTTGGCACTGTCCTTTAGTTTGATGAAAAAAGGCGAGCGCGCTTGGCTACAATTATTCAATTCAAAGTCATTGCATCGATTATACAGATAGAAATTTCGCTAACGCTTTCGTTTATATGCGCTAGCCTTATCGTTATCATTATCGTACTATCTTAATAATAATGATTTATCAGGATCAATGTTTTACAATTGGTCTATGATAATTGTACGGGTTCACTTTTGCCTCTCGTTTATCTCAATTTATATGATCCATTATTTTCTGTTTCGTACGTTATCGTTTTTTCGTAAATATACTCGATCGAACGCGAGTGCATGGGGGCAGGGGGGGGGGCACGCGCGTTACAATTTTGATAAACGTTGCATCGTGCGATGGCACTTTGCGATTTTGATATGATTTTGATCGTTGGGGCTCTAGTAACGCGGTTGACGTTATTTTCATTTTCTATTAATCGTCATGTAAAGGCTGCAACGAAGACTAGCCATAGGAGAACACACCTCTTATCATGTTCATCCCCCGATCATAGAAAAATCATAATCACATTGCGGCGCGACATTTATTATGCGCTATTCTCGACTCCCAAAGGTTCTTTTTAGTATGCCGAATATTCGCGGACGTAGAACTTTTGGAAAGACGCGAGAATAAGTACTTCTATCTCATTAGGCCAAATGTTAATCTACTCAGTTGCATTTATTTGATAAACTTAAGCAAGCATGTTTTCCAGGAAAGCGATAATTCTCGGCCGATTTGTTCATGGGTGAGGAAAAAAAAGTCGATTTCCTCGGCCCATCGTGTACAAGGGGCGTCGCCAAGGGGGGCAGGCGGGCGGCAGGGGCCAGCCCCCCTAGACATTCGAAAAAATGTCTATGACGGCCTAAAATGTCTAAAATTCATATTTCCCACACGCCCCCTCCCCCTTTCCACCTTGCCCCCCCGATCCATTAGCTGGCGACGCTCTTGACACAGGCGTGGTAAAAAATACGTGTGTGTACTTCTAGAATTCATTCGCGAAATCACGAACTTATGGTGCAAGTTGATTACTGCAGATTTTAGCAGGAAAATCTTTTTTGCATCGTTCATGCATTATATCCATAGACGAGAATCTATGGCAGTACGTTTTTCTAAGACTATACGTCGAACATCGAGAGAAGTTTTTTTTTTTTTAGTACGAATACAATGTGATTACCGTTAGAAAAATATTTAATGAAAATCAAACGAAACAGTTGAATCCTGTACGAAAGTCATATAAAGATATGAAGAAAAGCCATTACAAATTTCGGCCAACAAAAATATATAAGAATTATTTCAAATCACAGCAAAATTGATCGATCTCAAACTCAACCTAACATCATAGACTTTGCGTAATTCTGTAATTATATGTACGGTACAACTAAATAAATAGATTTTATCTGATGCAACTTGAAGATATATATGTTTGTGTCAATTACCATTTGTCTAATATACAAAGACATCGTTTGATATGATTAAGTAGTTTTCCATTTGAATATATGACTTATGAATGCGCTTGATCCACCTATCGATTGGCTATTTCTTTTTCATTTATGCGTTTTTGATTACATGAAACAGTGAGATAAGTAGAAAGTACGGGGAAGGTAGCTTCATCCAATGGTCTGTCTCGAAGACAGACCATTGAGTTTCTTTTCTCTTTTTTTTCATTTTTAACTTTGTATTTTGATTTCGGGCTGTCAGCCATTTAAATATATTTTGCTTCATACGTATTTGTATCACTTTAATGATACGCAATACATATATACACATATATGTATAATTATATGTATATATATATATATATATATATATATATATATATATATATATATATATATATATATATATATATATATATATATATATATATATTATCGTTATCGAGAATGAATCTTCTATTGTACAGCATTTAGCTTTTTGCCTCGTCAAAGTATCCATCGCATAAATATTATTTTTTCCACGGTTAATCTCCATATAAAGAACACACTACTATCCTCACGATGATATGAATAAAAATATTGGAATTATTCTTTCCTTTCGCACGCGCATTCCCGAAATAAAAAAATCATTTTTTTTCCTTCTACAGTTGATAACTGGGGCGATAATTGTAAAAGTACCTACGTATTTCACCTGAATCGTCATTCATGCCCTTAACTCGGTCGTTCCTTGCTCACGCGTCACGAAACGATTATAGTTTAGGACTTGTGTATCGAACGGTATACATTATACATACGCCTCTATTAATTACGATATGTTCATTGTCGAAGGAATAATAATCATCGTACGTATTTCTAGACTATCAATAATATTCCAGAGCTCGAGAAAACATTATTCGAACATTCGATCACCAATTCTTTATTGTTCAAATAAATCAATGGCCCTTCCACGAACCAACGACCACCCCCAAATCTCTTGGCAAAACATTATCTTTGTGATTCTCTCAGTATCGCGTCAAAAAGGCTCCTTCGACATGCGAAAAAAATAGGATGAATGATTCGATGAAGAAACAGCTTTTGTTGTCTCTCAAAGCAACCAACAATTGAACGCCTCATAAGACGCCCACGCAGACATTCTACGGGCATCAACTTCCCTATCCGATTTTTAAGGCGTCTTCTCTCTGTGCAATTTTCAAAAAATCATTTTTTTTTTTATAACAGTTTTCGAAAGTATACATATCCAAAAGTATCATACTTTTATGAAGATCGCAGGAGTCGAACTGTATTTTTGTGTGACCTGGATCTTACTACCTGAGCACGTTATATGCTCCCCTCAAACTTTAAGGATGTTGAGTCCCTATGAAACATGTTAATGTTAATTGTTCAATATATAGCTTCTTAATCGTCATGAAATTTTTACACGACCTTCTGAATACTTCATGTAAAAACATAACAAATTTTGAGAATTCTATCATCATTATTCAACCTCCTTAGGGGTTGAAATAAAAAATATTATAAGAAAATTCGGAAAATTTGGTATGATTTTGTATGAAGTATTTGAGAGGTCGTGTTAAAATTTCACGACGATTAGGAAGCTCGTTATTAAAAAATTAACATTTTGTGAAGAACAATTTTTAAAAGAAATAAGAAAAAATTATCAACAAATTTCGTTTGGTTTCCGTTGCTTTCAGTATATTGTAGATATTACAAAATTAAGAGGTCAAAAAAAACTTATTGCAAAGTTACATCAGTTTCCATAAGACAACATTTAATTTGTGAATGTTAATTGTTCAATAACGAGCTTCCGAATTATCGTGAAATGTTTACATGACCTCTGAAATACTTCATACAAAAACGTACGAAATTTTAAGAATTTTATTATCATTTGCGATTAGGGACTCAACATCCTTAAACGCGTTTTTTCTCGAAACAACGTTTTTCGACGGCTTGTTGATAAAATCTTCGAAACTACTGAACCGATCCTGATGAAATTTTACCCATGTATTCTTTACAACTATAGCTATAGCGCACATCAAGGATTTTTGAAAATTTGGATGTTTACCATTTTTTTTTCCAAAAACGGTGAAAAAAACACGTTTTTTTGGTTTCTTTCGAAAATGTCTGCCATTTAGTTATTTTTGCATGTATCGCAAATCGTGTGATATGCGCTATAGCCATTAATATACTGAATCTAAAATCGTTTGTTTTTTTGTTTCGGATCATCCATCTCCTTTCATCAACAGCGCAGACCTACAATTTTTTAAGACTTTTTTAACTACCATTTTCGTCTATAAATAGTGGCTTGAATAAATAAAATTTAAAAAATGTATTTCGAAACTGTATTTATTACACGGAGAGAATTAAAAAGTAATTTTTGTCGTGAATTTCACGGTAAAAATTACCATGATATATTTCAATTTGGTGACAAGTGAGAAAAACATAATAATTCGTATCCGACAAGTTTTTTTTTAACTGATGTTACAGAAAATTTCAAATACGTGGCTAAAATTTTACTATACTAGAAGGGTAGAAATTGGTGACAGTAAAATTTAGCATGTATATTCGAAAATTTACCTACTGTTGGTTAAAAATTACCAACCGCACCGTACGGCATTTCAACGGTACTGCACAGTAAAATTTACCTCCGTCAACCTCAGAAAATAAAGTACGTACACCAACTAACCAATGCCTCAGAAGAATCGATCTTCCCCTCACTGGTCGATGCGCCAGCCAGAGCACGGCTGAGCGGTCACCATTCCCAATGTTGGCCGCGCGTAGCGTCGCTCAAAAGTAGTGATCGCCGGAGCCGCACTCTGACCGCCCATCCACCGGTGTCGGTTCATTTAAGGGCAAATATACACCTAGGAGCCGGAAAAAAGGTCATTTTTGCGAATTTTTTCAAGGAAAACTATTTGAAATTTCGGATTGGCGTTTTAATTATCTAAAAGTATATACATTCAAAAATATGTTTAATTTTCTTTATTTAAAAATATCAAAAACATACAAGGATATTGTATGATCCTTGGAGCGTCGTAAAAAAATTGGTACCCAACATTTTTCGAAAACCAATGACCCGATTGCCTTGAGGTTTTTTGTGGTTATTCCATACACCATTATCTAGTACGTGTCATAGCCGATTTTGAAAATATCGATTTATGACAAAATGGCGAACGTTTGAACATAAATAGTGATTTTTGGGCCAAAAATTAGTTATTATTTTGCCTATAAAACAAAAACTAAGTAACGGAAAAAAAATCCTATGACAAGTACTAGATAATGGTGTATAGAATAACCACAAAAAGCCTCAAGGCAATCGGTTCATTGGGTTTCGAGAAATTTTGGGTACCGATTTTTTTACGACGCTCCAAGGACCATACAATATGCTTGTATATTTTTGATATTTTTAAATAAAGAAAATTAAACATATTTTTGAATGTATATACTTTTAGATAATTAAAACCCCAATCCGAAATTTCAAATAGTTTTCCTTGAAAAAATTCACAAGAATGACCTTTTTCCGGCTCTTAGGTGTATATCTCCCGTTAATACTACCATTTTTGTACAATACATTTCGTACCATCGTAGGCTCGAGTGACATGACCAATTTGCGTATATATTATTTGGTCATCATTTAAAATCGTACAATCGTATTTGCTCTTAAAAATGTCATAAGCTCGCAACTTAATATTTAAAAATACATCGTATCATGTTTCAACAATGCAAAAAGATCTTGTCTTATGAATAATAATAACGCTTTATAACGAAAATATTTTGGGAACTCCCATCGCGCCATATAAGGAATAGATAGATCACTGAAACGAGACCGCGCACCCCTACTTAGCCCCACCACCGTACCATTCTGAAGTGAAAAGTATGAAGTGGAATTTTTACCATGCAGTGCCTCAAAATTACCGTACCATACAGCACGATAATTTTAACCAAGCGCGCACGATAATTTTTACCGTGAGCACAATACATTTTCCTATAACACTCATCAAATTTTATAATAAATATTGAAATAACTATTATCAAGACCTGCCTTCATTATAGACATTTTTGAAAGGCATAAAATAATAAAACGCACAGTAAAATTTCGCTGATATTATATATTTTTAAATTTGAGTTTTGCGTATTTTGTTACACATCAAAATTTAGTAGAAAATCTCGTAAAATTTTCTATCTGAAGAAGAAATTTTATTTTATATTCGTGAAAATCTGTGTTTTACTCAGTAAAGCGAAGTTTCAGGGTTGTCATCTGGTTACCGTAACTGCACGGTCATTTTTAACATTTAATTCTCTCCGTGTGTGACAACTTTTACACCAATATCTATAATACAAACTTATAAAAACAATTCATGAAAAAAGCCTATTTTGGGATCTAAAGTGAAAAGACGCCTCAAGGGTATCAAATTTCATTGGCGTCATTCGTATCAAACATTGCCATTCAACCGGACAAAGTGCATTCACGAAAGATGAACGTTTCCTTAAAACGCTTCTTCCACCGAGGGTCGTCTACTTCCAATTTTCCTTTCATTGGAATCGACTACGCAAACTTCGAGAATAGTACCGTTCAATTTCACAATTAACTTTATCTTCTAGCTTTGCATACGTTTGAGCTAAACCCGTTCTTTTTTTCTAACGCTCGTTCGCAGGCCTCTTTATAGATCTGCCACTAAAAACTAGCGTCTCTAATTTTTGTGTCTCGACGTGAAAGCGGCTATTCCGATCGAAATCAGGAACGCAATTGAACCGAAAGTGAACGCATATTTCGGCTAAACACCTTGAGAAATGCTAAATGTAGATACTCGGTCGTGCTACGCTCCCTGAGCTTCGCGGATCTAATTGAAAAGTTCAACCGCTGGCTTTCTACGCACAGGCCCCGTATCTCGATAATCACAGGCAAGTGCCAACATCCTGGTTCGAATAAAGAAAAATACAAGACCAATCGCCGCCAATGTCGCTGGCTCGTTCGAGGTGGCAAAATAGCTCAGCGATCCATTGCGCCAACGAATCAGCGAATCAAAATGAAATCTACGAACCTTCGCGCGTCGAGTAGCAAAATGGCAAAAGTTTCTAAAGGGTCCATAGAAGGACCCAACGACACCCCCTTCATCGATAAAGCCGCGTGCGATCCTCTTGTTTAGAGGGTCATTCGCGGCGAACGATGGAGGGGGTCCGGCCGCTATGATTGGTCCACCTCGTGGCAAACTTCCATATAATCCGGATTGTGCATTATGTCCTTGATCATGTCCTTGAGAATCGTGTACCGAGGAAACATCGGGTAAACCTTCGAGCTGTTGTACTCCACCTGAAAAACACGTAATTTCACACCTTGACGAGATCCACCGCCACGTTACGATGTTTGGAAAGACACGTTCAAGCCGGGCAACCACTTTGGATGCTTCGAAAAAGCAATTGTTTTTTTTTAATTTTGTAAATCGTTAGGAAAATATCTTAAGAATTAAGACACTCTTGAAGTGTCTGTTAAGACACTCTGAAAGTGTCAAAACGATATTCGGATTCCTTCTAACCGTATGTATGTAAGTGATAAAGACTCTTCGCTCGACTCCCAACCATTGTGACGGGTCACAACATTCGATTTTGTTTTGCGCTCTCTCAGAATGTACATATTCGGGAAAATGTCAAAAAAATGTCAAATTGGAATATTGAAAAGTGACCAAATGACAGACGATTCAGTGAGACCAGGTAACGCAACGATTTACATAGTCTAAAACTCTCAATCGTGTATTTTTCGAAACGACATTTTTTTCAATTTGCGGCAATTATAACTACGAAACTAATTGACGGATTATCCTAAAATTTGGAACACATTTACATAATATAATTTATCAAAACATGAACGTAACGTTGGAAAGATTAGATTGCTTAAAACATATTTATTATCTCAAAATGCCGGAAAAATGCTAAAAATCGATCATTGTTTTAGGTGGCTATACCAGTGTGAACGCTGAAAATTTGGGTGATTTTCGGGAATTTTTTGGAAGAAAAGTGCTCAATAAAATGTTTTGGAAAATTGAGAATATATTTGGCTATATTTTACCTATAGTACATAATTTTTTAAAGGAAAAATATTGAGATCGAAGCGACTTATGCGCTGCCTTCGGAGGCGCTAAAAAAAAAAGTTCCTCCACTGCTGACATGATTCCGGCCAATTGAGTAGCCGAAACCGAAAAAGAAAAAAAATGTCGTTAAACTGGAAGGTATTTCCTGTACAATGACGTAGGATTTTCGAAAAATATCAAAATCTAACAAAATGGCGCAGTTATGAAAAAAAGTTTGTTTTCTTGCCTATAAAATGGTCGTTTTTTTCAATGCCAAATCGTCAATCTTCATCCAATCAAAAAAAATCCTACGCCATTGTAGAGTAAATATATTCAAGAGTACTCAGTTCAAATTTCAAGTCAATCGGATAATTTCTCTTTAAGCCACAATGCCAGCAAATTTGAAACATCTCATTTCGAGAAAAACGCGTTTAAAGATTTAACTGGGGCATTTTATACCTACGAGCAGTTGCTCTTTAGAAGGCTGCCATTCAGGGAGCATTAGAGATACGGCCTTGACATTTTTACAAGATATTCTTGAAAGTACAAACTGTCGAAAAATGCAAAAAAAAAAAAGATTTTTTGAAAGTGTCACACTGGTATAGCCCCTTAAACACGTTCCAATATTGAATTCTCGATGTTTTTTTGTTCAAAGTTTGGGTTCACGTTCTTAAAAAACATCTCAAGAAGGTATAAAAATTTGTTGGGCTTTTTCAGATGCGAATTGCGAGCTGCACAAATCCTGCAAATCAACAACGACGATGAAGACACGCCAAGGGACACAGCGGATTGCACCTTGATGAATGCATGAAATAACTTGAAAAAATTACCGGAGATGTATGAAAATATGAATAAATTATTGTGAGTTTCGGAAATTCCCATTTTTTTCACAATAAAAAAATCCAAAGAATAATATAATTTTCGGTCTCCTAAAGTGGTTGTCGCCTAAAAAAACGAGAAAATTGATTCCAAGGTAAAGAAGACGATGTAGAAACATGGAATAGCAATTGGAGTTTTGACAGTGCACTTTACTTCCTCATACTTATTGTACGAGGAACTAAATGAGATGGCACGGAGCTTCGACAGTAGACTTTGCTTCTTCATGCTTATTGAGGAGCTGGGAGGTACTGCGTCTGGGGAGGGCATAGGCCACTAGGAAGCAATGGAAATAATGCACGCTTTTAACTGCAGTGAAATACTGTACACTGAGCTTCACCTTTAGGTCTTTGATGAGATTTCTCAGTCCGGTATACTTTTTCAAAAGCCTGTAGAGATCGTTGATCATCTGGGTATTCTCTGCTTCGATTTGGGCCGTGATCATATCTGGAAACGAAAGATCAACGTAATTGTCTCCAACAATTGTTGAAAAAACGATGCAGTTATCTTTTCATTTGAATTGTAAAGGGTCTCTCAAAATAACCTAACATTTTCGATTGCGCGCCATTTTTTTTGTGGCGAACGTAGAGCACTGATCTTTAACAACTGGAATCAGGAAGTATTGAGGCTTATTCAAGGAGAACTACACGATATTCCATATTCGTGTTCGATTGGATTTTTTTCTTGTGCATGGTTTAAAAGGAAACGTGTATAGCAATGGGGTGCAGTTCCGAAAACCCCCCACCTCCGATTGAGCTAAAATTTTGCGAAGACCTTCATTTTAGTGTTATCAAAGAACCCCTAAAGGGATTTTTGGCCCATCAAAGTGGTTTTCGAGATATTGATTTTAGAAATTGTGAAAAAAATTTTGATTTTTTTTTAAACTCGGCAAATATGCAGTTTTTTAAAAAATAGTAAGAGATACTTTTTGTAGGGAATTAAATTTGCTACAAAAAAGGTTCTATACAAGGGTTTGAAAAACTGCATATTATTGCTTGAAAATTAAAAAAATGCGTTTAATTGACAATGGGCAAGTTTTTGGCTAATTTTAAGGGTGTGCTGGCTACTGGAGTTAGTGGCAAATGGAATGAGTTGTTACTGGACCACGGGGGGTCCAAGGGACCCCCCCGGTGGGATCAAGGGACAGCGCCCCTCGCGGGGCGGAGGGGCGGAGCCCCCTCGATGACACCAAAACTCCTTTTTATATGATTAAAAATTGATTAAAAATAAAAAAATTATTAACCGTCCGATTCATCGTGGTTAGCTGACTGAAAACTTGCCCATTGTCAATTAAACATATTTTTTAAATGTTCATGCTAAAATATGCAGTTTTTGAAAATTTTGTATCAGACCTTTTTTATAGCAAATTAAATTTCCTACAAAAAGTATCTCTTATCATTTTTTCGAAAACTGCATATTTACCGAGAATTTTGGAACGAATCAAAAATAAAAAATCGATCGATATCACGAAAACTAAGCGAGATATCAAAAAATGTTATTCTTCATTTTCGATTTCTTTTATCAAAATCTATAAGAATCCGTTGTCAAATCGTGGCGCCACGGATATCGTAGAACACTTTTTTCAACATCATATTTCTGTTCATTTATCGTTTATTTGTTTTTTGTTTCGAACTTTAGGGAGAACCCATTTCGTGAGAAGCGACAGCAAGGTTCTCCCCCCAAAAATCCCTTTAGGGGTTCTTTTATAACACTAAAATGAAGGTCTTCACAAAATTTCAGCGCAATCGGTGATGGGGGGTTTTCGGAACTTTATCTTAGCAATGATCCACAGAACATTCCAGAGCTCAAGGAAGCAATTGGACTCACCACTAATGTTATTAGTCCGCAATTATGACAAAATTTTATCAAAAGTTTCATCCAAAGAGTTATCGTTTTTGCAAACAGGAACGAGGCGGCGATTTATCGGATATTGTGCTCCACATATAACCTCCATGTTTGTACCTTATATTAAACGGTGTGACTTCCCGTCCGGTTATCGGACGAATACGCGCATGTTATTCGTCCGGATAGCGGCTCAGTTCACGCCGTATTTCCAGTAGGCGTACATATTATTGTGATTCGTGTCAGTGTGTATCCGGACGAATAACATAGATATGATCGTCCGGTTAGAATGTGTTAAATTGTTAAACAAACTATCCGGACGAATAATTTACACGTATTCGTCCAAAAAAAATCTTTATATATTTTTTTTGTTGGCTTTGTTGGGTTTGTTTGGGTTTGTGTTGTTTGGATGTATTTGTTTAGGTTTGTTTGTTTGGGTTCGTTTATTTGCGTTTGGTCGTTTGGGTTGTTTGGATGTGGTTGTTTGTTTGCGTTTGTTTGTTTGAGTTTGTGTTGTTATGGTAACCCAAACAAACCCAAACGGGTTTGTGTTGTGGTGTTTGCTTGCGTTTGTTTGGGTTTGTGTTGTTTGGATGTATTTGTTCGGGCTGCTTCGTTTCGATGTGTTTGTTTATTCACGTTTGTTTTTCTGGGTTTCTTCGTTTGGATGTGTTTGTTTGTTTGGGTTTGATCGTTTGGGTTTGCTCGTTTGGGTTTGTTCGTTTGGGTTTGTTTGTGTGGGTTTCTGTTTATTGCTTGGGTTTGTTTGTTTGGGTTTGTTTGTTCGCGTTGGTTTGTGTGGCTGTGTTTGTTTGGGTTTATTTGTTTAGGTTTGTCGGCGGTTGTTTGTATTTGTTTGGGTTTGCTTGGGGCGTTGAAGAGCGTGTACATTAAAATACCAATATTCGTTCTTTTCATATAAATAATACGTTTTATTGATAAACTAAAATGTCAGGTCATTTTCAGACACCCTTTATGATGCTATGACCGTTTTCGTAAATGGTCCTTCTTTATAAAGCGAGTGCTTATCAGACATCAGTAATCTGCCATTCACCATCATACCCACCACTCCAAACCATTTATTTTCAAGAATTCAATTATTGCTCTCGTTTCCCAAAACCGCCATATTTTTCTTACGATTATTGAAGATTTTTGTACCGTTTCCTCGTACGCTTGCGTCGGGTAACTCTTGGGGTAATGACGTTTCGTTGTTTCCGCAGTTCGGCAGCGAAATCCCGTAAGAAATGAGTGGTAGAGAGGAGAATTCTGTTCGGAAAATTCGCTTCCCTTCCGCGAGAGATTGCCAAGGGATAAAGAGGAATGAGAATATCAAGGGGAGAGATAAAGGCCCTCAATGTCAGTCGGTTTTATCGCGCAAAACAAGCAAAAAGACTTTCTCGACATATGAGATCGGGAGGTTCCAGGGTGCCCAAGCGAGGCCGCCGCAAGATTATCGTTCGACGACCTTTAAGTTGCGGCAACGGAATCGCGTTGCCTCAAGGGGGCGCCAAAGTCGATAAGTGCATGTACCCTAACCCACAGGGATAACGAAGCTTTCATCCAGGGCGATACCCCGGAGTTAAACTCGAAGGTATAATCAAAGCTCTCAATCGAGCTCGTCGCACTTTTCTTGCAAGTTTGCTATACCATGGAATCTATCTGAAGTGCTGTTCCATCTTGACTCAACTTCGCCAACACCTTCGGAACTTTATTTTACGAAAACAAATTCGGCCTTGTAAAGACAAATTGAAAAGAAGCAAGTCTGTTCGTTCGTTCGGTGAAAAAAAAACTTTCAATAATTGTTATTGGTTTTTAATTCGCTTCCGAAGCACGATCGAAGCTCGAAGTTCGCCGTAATCGAGAAAATGAACATTTTTATTTCCTTCGGATCTTTCTTTCTTCAACCGGAACGGCTCTCCTTCGATTCAAGGAGAATCGATAAGATTCTATTCAAACTTCCATTTTTCTCTTCATAGCCCTTCCTACCGCGGCCCTTAGAAACTGCCGGAAGAAACAATTTCCCTAATTTTTCTTCTTCTGTTTCCGTTCTCCTCACCGGAGGGTGCCCGAAAGCCAGCATCCTTCCGTCAACTCGGAGAGAATTAAGTGTGCCATTGCGAGAATCCATTAGTATACGGTTTTGGAGAAAGCGTTGAATCGATCGAGGTACGAGCCAAATTAATCGCTCGGGAGAAAAAAGAAACAACGGAGAGGAGAATGGAATAGTACCACAAAAGTCGTCAGGTGATTAATCTCGAGTGTCAAATGAGCGACCCCTTAACGGGGCAACGTGGGTTTGAAAATATCAAAAGTCCCATTTTTTCAATTCTATTATCTAATAGCAGAATATCTATAGAATATTCTCCCAAAGTCTTAAGTCAATCGGAGTAAAAGTCTAGGAGAGAGACCGACTGGGAGCGACGCAGGTATATCGCATTTTTCTCAAAACACTGTTTTTGAAGTCGGTGGACACAATTTCTCGAAAACTAATGCACCGATCTTATTGAAGTTTTGCACACTTCTTCAAAATAGCATTGAGTAGTGATTGAAATAAAATTTCTTTTTCGATTACAACTAATTTTACAAGGCTATACATAGGGTAAATTGTACGAAAAATTGAACTATTTTGCATACAGCTCTGCCAAAAATCCAAATTTCAATTTTTTTAAAAAGCCTTCGTGGCCTCCGAATGACCCCTACATGGGCCCCGAATTCTTTTATGTCTGCCCTCCTAATTTCTTTCACGGGATCATGAGTTATCCTGACCACCACGAAGACACTATTTTTAGGGATCTCCGGAAACAAAGTCCCACCGGCTGAGTTTCCCAAATTTTTGGACGAAATATTTTTTAAATATTGTTGAAATGTTGCTCTTTTATGTGCTCAACATTTTTAATAGAATAATTTATATAGTATTTTTTTGAAATAGAGAAAATGTGCTTTTTTCGGCTTCGAAATCGACATAACTCCTTAAATTTACCTTCGAGTCTTTCGATGCGTTCCCTCCTGTTCTCCGCCTCCTCGGCGAGTCTCGCCGATGTTTTCACCCCCTCGCCGCTCTTGTGCGTCTTCTCCATTATCGTGCAAGCTCGCAATACGAAAGCCGGCACCGTTTCCTGCTTCTCCTGCCTCGGTATGTCAACCAGCGTCCAATATTGAGTCTCCAATTTGATCACGTCCTGCGTGTCACGGGTGGGGCGCAAAATTGAAATTCGATATATCAACATCGACGTGTCGACTCGATTGTCGGATCGGGCAAGAGGATCCCGAATTATTTCAACACGTATATCGGTGACGGCCGGAGAGCGAAGAGGAATGGGTTGACACGGTGGAGAGGAATGGCGGATGGCATACAGGGGCTGAGAAAGACAGTGAGAGCGAGAGGGAGAGAGAGAGAGAATCTTCCGGTTAACAAGTGGTCGAAGCAGGCAGTCTGTGCCAAAGTACATTTCTCGACCACATTACAGAGTTTACCAAATTGTTTCGAAACATTTTTTTATCGCCGGTATCTTTTATCTTTCCCTCGTCTTTCGT
The DNA here is from genome assembly GCA_951751655.1 of Ophion costatus. NCBI lineage: Eukaryota > Metazoa > Arthropoda > Insecta > Hymenoptera > Ichneumonidae > Ophion > Ophion costatus. The sequence continues at coordinate 15,884,730 of OX632361.1, read as the reverse complement.
TTGCTGTCAATATTAAAGAAAAAAAGAAATAAAACTTCGGTAAATTCAAAGTGCGATTGATTATTCTATGTTAATTGAATACCATGCCCATCTAGCCTCAAGTAAGCTTTTGACAAATTCATGAACAGTCGAATAAAAGATTTCGACAAAATTTGAGTACTCTTCTCTTGATTATTGTTTTTTGAAGATACTTTTTGCACTCCAGTACAGTAGCTTTGATAGATGGTTTTTTTACTTCTAAGGTGTTCACAAGTATTACTAAGGGGTTACGCCACCCGAGAATTTTTTGAAAAGCTTGGAGAAATATGTTTGCTCTAGGCGGACACCATTGTGACGGATAAAAAAAATCCATTTTTTGGGCTTTTCTCAAAGTATACATATTCAAGAATATGTGAAAAAAATGTTTACTATGAAATATTGAAAATTGACCAAGTTAGAAACGATTTGGTGAAAGCGGGTAGCGCCACGATTTATGTATATACTAAAACTTTCGCGTTTTTATTTGGCTGTAAATCTATTTGTCCGATTTTGTATTTTATCTTTAGGATCTATAGATTTTAGGATCTATTGGTCCTCATTGTCCCATTTTCAATTTAACAAAAAAACACAATTTTCCATAATTGCGGTAGCTATCGATGCACGTGGTCGTTGTTTTAATTTAATATTTTTTAAGCCCCCGAATATAAGTGAAAATTTGGCCAAAGTTACACTTTTTTTTGTTAACACTCGTCACTTTAGTTTTTTTTTTCGAAAAATAGCTATGTCCAACGAGAACTACATTTATATAGGTAATAAAACTTTTTAATTTTTCTGATCAACACTTGTCAAGTTATCGATCCGGCCGTTGTACCACATTTTTTTATTTGGGGGTTCTATTATACCTTGATAAGGTTGTTAATATTTAATTTTTGTTTCATAAAAGTTGCCACGATCGAGGAGCGGGACATCAATGTGGGAGGCCAATCGTATGGTGCAGGCATCGCAGATTAGAAGTATATAAGATTTTTCTATGATTTAATAACACTGAAAAATGTTTTTCGCCTTTTTCTGAATCGCGTTTTTCTCGAAAGCCCGTTTTTTTAAATTGGGCGGTAACATAACTCGACCGAATTTTTACCAATTCATTCGATAACTTAACTGCACATTCGAAACGAGATTTTCTACAGAAGGACGTGGGATTTTTTCGTTATATTGGATGGTTTTTTGTTATAAACAATTATCTGATGATTTTTTCCGGAAATCTATTACTTTTTTCTTCTAGAACGCGCTGTTTTGGCAAAAATCAATATACCGAAAAAATCCCCCGTCGTTTGTAGCTGTTCATATATATGAACGAAAAATATTGGTTTTTTTTTCTAGGTAAAAGATAGCATGAGCTTCCGCTCTTAAAGCCTTCCAAAAAAGACGTCATCGAAGAAGGGCTGTGCACACACCATTTTATTATTAGCCACAACGAAAAAAAATTGTATTTCATTGTTCATTACTATAATAATAAGGACTGATGCACAGAATTTCGACCAGTTTGATTATTCCGCTAAAAAATTCCCAAAATATGCCTATTTTTTGCTCTAGAGTGGCCCGACTCATTAAGGGCAGGTTACCGTTCACGACGCTGAAAAAATCGATTCTTTAAAAACATAGTTTGCATCCATAAGGCGTTTAGAACACGTGGGTTTGTTTGTTTGGGTTGTCAAAAACCAAACATCAAATACGATTTTTTATGACGTTCAACTTTAAGCAGTTTTGCTGCTGTTTGAAATTGAAAAGAAATTCAAATTGTTTTTTCGTCCGTTGAAGCAAAAAACTGGGCACAAAATTGGTTTTTTTAAACGGCTGCACTTTTTTTTGTTCAGAAGTTTTTCAGAAAACAAAAAACGATAAGGCCCCCCAAATTTAGTCTAGTTCAAGAATGTTTAACCCGTTTTCGTTTCAAATGAAGTGGCAAGGCTGTGCGGTGCCCTGCGCAGACCAAAACACGCAAGACTTTATTTTACGGAAACTGGAGCCGCCATTTTGGATTTTTTGAATAAATAAAATTGTTATTTACTCTCCGTTGATAGGAGAATAAGATAAGTCGAAACCCATTTTCAAAAGTATTAATTTTAAATAAAAAAAAAAATTTCCGACGTCCATGCATTTTTCGTGCCTCGCGACGGTAGCCTGCCGTTGATTGAAGAAGTAAAAGCGGACCGATTATTTTCCGTCGAATTCCTTTTGTCCATTCGATCATCCGAGTCCTTTTGTACATTCGATCATGCGACATTGGTGTTTGCGGATTAATTACAGTTATTCGCGTTACCTTTATCATGACTTTCAGCAAGTTGTAGCGTTGAAAAACGTTTCGGACTTGTTTGCTGTCGGTGTATTTGCACATGAGCTCGACGAGGGCACGTTTCGCCGTGTCGTAGCTACCGTCCAGTCGTATCCTGACAGCTCTCAGTCGCTCGTTCGTCTCTATCACCTCCTCTTTCGTTTGGCCACCTGTGCACGTTCGTAATTGGAGAGATTCGTCAGGTATACATATACATACATATAAACATCACAGACGGACCGGGGTGGACATTTTTTTCTCGTCTTTCTATCGCGGGCTTAGCCATCACGAATCGCGTTCGCGAGGCAGACATAAATCATTTAGTGCTCCAAGCAAGGCAACCGGGTGGTTTCCTTCATTCGTGAATATTCGGTTGACGAGTCAATTAGGTTCATGACTCCCGGCATGACAAAATGAATGTCCGCGCATGGGGAGCACTTTGAATGGCTGCTTAATGGAAAATTAAATATGCCGTTTAAGGGTTAACCGTCAGTCCTAATGGACTTGCTTCACGAAAATTTCTCAGGGCCCTCAGCCCACGGAGACGCTGCTGAATGTATACAAGATGCAATATGCAAACTGCTACCTATGATCGTGTTATTTTGACTATGCATGGCACATCGGGATATAGACGCGTGTTTCATCCCTCTTAATCGCCTAATGCGTCCTTCGGTAATTTCGTAATGCGACGCCAGACCCCGAAGCGTGCACGGAATAATTTAATTTTCCACGAGCACGAACGTACGACACGAGGCCCTCAATATCACTCGAGTTCTGGCCTCGATGTTTCGGCCCTATAAACGTGATTTCTCGTTAGAGTCTCCAGCTCGCCCACCTGGGCCTGTGCACGGCTATCGCCCGTGTCTCGATGCAAAAAAATCACCCATCCTCCGCGGAAAGTTAATTCGAATTAATCTGCGATCGATCGAGCAAACGGGGAAGCGTCGATGCGCGGTACCACTTTTTTGTACCTATGGTCACTGTATATTACAAACTCCTATATATTACGGAAAGCCATCCGTGTAATAACGAAAGTTCCGCCGCTTGCGTTTCAATGCAAATAAATCGGCTGGTTCGTGTATCAAAGCGATAAGGTCGCCAGCGAGAGAAACCGATACGTACAATGTATCGGTAGCTTCACGTGAATTTTCATATTTAAATATTTTCAGGCCCTCGCGCTTCATCTCGACAACGAATATTACCGAAAGAAATATCGATTCTCGTTTCGTTATTTGGTCATTCTTTGGATAAGTGACCTTTCCGAAAAATTATTGGTTCTAAATAAACCCAAACAAACCCAGGATAAAGTTCCGAAAAGCCCATACCTCTGATTAATATGGAACTTCATGCAGCTATGTGTTTTGACTCGCTGATCACGAGTATCATATTGAAAATACCCGCAAATGTATTTTTTTAACAGTTTTTCTGTTTTATTTTAATAAATATTCATTTTAGAGAAAAATGGTTCCTGCAAAAGTTGTAGCCTATGAAAATATTGATCTTTTATTTTCTACACAATTTTTGTCTAAAACCATTCCATTTCGAGAAAAATGGGATAATGGTCCAATAAGTGAAAATTGCTTAGCTTCATCAGGTTCGATGGTATCTACTTATCTATAGTAACGGATCGGTAACAGCAAGAATATACATAATGTTTATTAGCCCATACAAACCTAAAGAAAAAAACCAAATTCAAACTGAAACAAAACCAACAAAAACATCGAAACACAAATCTAAATAACAAAGCCCAAACAACTAAAATTAAAAAAAAAAAACATAAAATTAAAAGCCCAAGCAAGCCCAACAAAAAATGCAAAAATAGTATATAATACAAAAAGAAACTAAGATGACAGAAAAAAATCTAAAAAAGAAATAACAAACAAAAAAGCAAAAAAACGTGCACTGTGAATCGACTGCTTCACAAAAAATGCAAAAATAGTATACAATACAAAAAGAAACTAAAATAGAAGGAAAACATTTTTTAAATGAAATTAAAAACAAAAAAGCAAAAGAAAAACATGCACTTTGGACACTAAACTCCAACCTTCCCGCGGTAAAGTGCGTAAATAGATAATATCGGAACTAATGGAGCTAAGCACTTTTCACTTATTGGACCATCATCCAATTTTTCTCGAAACGGAATGGTTTTAGATAAAAACTGTATAGAACATAAAAGATCAATAATTTTATAGGCTATAACTTCTATACGAAACATTTGGCTCTATAATAAATATTTACTAAAATAGAATAGAAAAACTGTTTAAAAATCAGTTTTCGTGAGTGTTGACCTTGAACATCAAATTTGCGGGTATTTTCACTATGATATTCGTAATCAACGAGTCAAAATACATAGGTACACGAAATTCCAAATTAATCAGAAGTATGTGCTTTTCGGAACTACACCCCAAACCCAAACAAACTCAAACAAGCCAAAACAAACCCAATATAGGTATCGAAGTATTCAAAAATGCCCTATCGTATCATGTGTTTCCGCGAACTACAAAACTCCGTAACTTTTTATGGGGGAGAGGTGAATTTCAGCTTCACCCGACTGAATATCATCATTAATAACCCAATAAATGAGAAAATGGCCAAAAAATAAGCTCATTTTTCCGAAAAGTCACTTATCGAAATAATTACCCATTATTTTTATGCGAAACGTGTTATTTTCACAGTATTCTCCCTGATCATCATTCAAAATCAAACTACCCATGTATCAGCGAAGGAAAGAATTGTTCAACTGGCGACAAAATCACATTTTTCTAAGGTGCCTATAAACTATTTTGTATTATTCTTTATTTATGTTATTTTTTATTATCCTGTAATATCTCTATTGCTTAAAGATACGTTATATTATCCATATTCATATTTTGGACTTTGGCCAAGATGTTATGAGTTTCCCTATACGCAGATGCGATAAATGTGGACACGTGGGTTCGGTATGGTGTATTAGGACTTCGAAACCCGGCTACTAACACGTTTCCAGAATCGAAATAGAAATTTAATGCCATAAACCTAATTGGCTCGCATGAAAAAAGTGAACACAAAGCTGTTATTTCCTGCAAATTTTTTTCGTTCGCAATCAAAAAGTTCTGGTATTAATTTCAATCGAAGTCATCTTCAGCACAGAAAAAATTATACTTCCACTGCGGGTGATAGCTTGAAATTTTTTACATATAATCACGCATTCTTTGACATTTTTTCAGATTTTTAAATCGGGCCGTTTTTTTCGGAATTTTTTTTTTTGACTATGGGTTGTTTCGAAAAATGTAAAAAAAATTCCGGGTGTCTCTTAGAGTCAATGGAATCAGATAAAAAAAATAAATCGTATTGGCGGGGGTAAGGGAAAAAGTCCACCGGATTTACATGGAATACCTCATATATAGGTATATTCATATATTTTTAGATTTTAATTGAACTAAAAATGGCCTAGGATTTTTTACTCTTCATTTTCACACTTATTTCATACACAAATCACACGAAATCTATGATGAAACGATAACCTCTTGCATGGCGCCTGACCATTCGCTTTCCGGTTGTAGGTGAAACATGTTCGAATGACTCGACCAAACGATTATCCTCCACTGAGTTTACACGCTTTCACTTTAATGCTCTCAACGTACAGCATGCGGGAGTTAACGGAGTGTCTTGGCTGACTGCCAATGTCTTATATATATCACCAAATGATATGTATATATAATGTATGTCGGTGTGTAGGTTTTCTCCACTTACTGGCCGTTCCCTCATCCTTGACATCCTGTACGATTCTCCTCACACTCTGGGTAAACTTTCCCATGATATTCGTGCTCCCTGAAACACACAAAATTCGGGAACTCTCGTCAATTAATTGTCAAAAAGGATATGTTAATATGAAAAAACGTGTCATATCGTAAAAAATAAACGAACACTATATTCCTCATGTAGCTAGCAAGTACCAAAGATGTCGAATAATCGATATTTTTATGAGAAAATACGATTCTTCAAAGTTCATCCTCAAGATGCCGGTGACGACTTTCTCTCAGAAAAGCTGCACCGGCGAAAAAATCTTTCGGAACTTCTTCGCAAATAACGAAAGTCTCCAAGAGGAATTAACGTCCAAAGAAAATAAATGCTCGAAGATTTGATGAAAAAAAATGGCCTGATAGTGAAGAAGAAGTTGTAAAAAGAATTGGTCAAACTGGCGAAACGGATTTTATCACTTGCAGGAGGATCAGAGCGATAAAAAGGTGCGGATGTCATTACGGGAATCGTGTGCTCAGCACGAGAAAAAAAATTCTCGGACCATTTCGCTGAGATCGTCTGATTGTCGTTATGCGAAGCGTGACCTCTCGCAAGTAGTCGATGCCAGTGTTGAGTCAGACGCGTTTATACTGACACACTACGCGAAGGAAAGTTGGGTAATTAGTTCCTTTGCTGAACCGTAAGGGATCGTGAGCATTTGACATAATAAACTATATAGGATTTTGAGGATAAGTTTGGTCAGTAATAATTAACTATACGACAGAGAGAGATAGGGAGAGAGGGAGAGAGAGAGAGAGAGAGAGAGAGAGAGAGAGAGAGAGAGAGAGAGAGAGAGAGAACTATTTCCACAAGATTCTCTTTGAATCTTTAAATTCAGCTTTTTCTCCGCCGTCACTGGCGTAGAATTCTTTTCCTTCAGCAACGATGCAAATGCGAATGTAGTTTTTTCACAGCCTTTGCGGTTGGCAAAGAAACGATTCCGGCCAAAGGATTCCTGCCCGCTTGATACGAGTTTTGCCACACTTACAGATATATTCCGCTTTACGTATCGAGCTCATGCTGTTTTTTCCTCCTCGGTCTTTTTTCAAAAGACATTCACGAGTAGCACTTGCCTCGTTCGCGAAGCGGAGAAGCAAAGGATGAACTTGCTTTGACTCACTTCGCGAATACACTTTATAGAAAGAAACTTATGCCAGGTAAAATCTAGAATATCGTCGAGGTTGAGGGAAAAAAGGGCTGAGACCCAAGCTCAGCTTTCCGATGCCAACCATCGCATTCGGATCGGAGAAAATACTCATTTCACATTGATCTCTTCAAGCCATCCCACAAGATCTTTTAAAGCGAGACCTGCCTGGATACGAATGAATTAAGGATTCTATCGCGTTATGCTTCAGGTATTTTGCGTGGGGGCTTATTTATGTGAACTTTTGTATTTTTCATTGTGAGTTTGCTGGCTTCATCTCGCTTTTAAGGGTGAGGCCTAGTTGCGAAAGTCGGAAAAGACACTTTTCAAAACCAATATATTTTGACAGTATATCATCTCATGAATCTCGCCTTTCGATGAAAATTTCAACATGGTCGGAACAAAATTGACAGATTTATAGGCTATTATGTTGACACCCGTCGGAACGCTCGGAGCGCCGTTCGAAACTTCGAACGCTTTTTTCTCGGAAGTACCTTTTTGAAGTCGGGGCGCAAAATATTTCGAAAACTACTGCATTGATCTTTCTGAAGTTTTCAGCGCTTTTTCTGGATGTAAAAATATAGTATTTCATCGAAAGATTTTTCGCCGATGTATACTTTTGATTTAATGAACGAAAAATGGTCCCTTTTCGAAAAAAAATCAAGATCCTCACATTGAACACGCGCGATTTTTTTTTACATTCGTTACTTCGGTAATTCGTCCGATTCATCATAGGATAAACTAATATACCGAGATCTGTTTGACTTTTTCATATTAGATAACCCGGTTCAGGAAGCATTGCTCCCCGCAAAATCCGTTTTCAAGAGGTGCTTCCTGGACAGCGGCTGTAAATCGATTATAATTAAATATTTTTTACCAAAAAAAAATAACATCTTTAGATGATACTTTTTCACATATCTAATTAAAAAAAAAATTGTTTTCATGATTTTCTAAAAAAAATCTCAATAATCAGCTATTTTCGACTGTTACAACTATAGGCATAACCCGTTGATGACGTCCTTTAGGAAGTCTTTATGAAGCGATTGTAGCAATAACATCGATTGTTCGTAATATTCCCGAAGTAGCCAAATTAATAAATTCGTATAGCAACATTTTCCTCTAGCGATAAAACAAGGTCATAAAAATAATAATTTTCAACAGCCTACCCTTTTGAATATCATTTTTTGGTTTTGAAATTAACCAATCTCACTCTATTCATTTCAAAATGTTCACCTTCCCGGCGAAGCTCTCAGTGCCCACAAGATTAAACTTATCCAGAGTCATTTTCAACTTATAACCTTTTTAGGAAAAAATGCAGACCTCTTTAATATCGAGCAAACATATAAGGCTGGACACTTAAACGTGTGAATTTATTTACCGTTACAAAAAAAATGTATATAGTAATTATTCACGAAATGGGCAGCTTCGTCGAAACCGGCAATTA
>OX632361.1:15830181-15875851 GCA_951751655.1 Ophion costatus | reverse complement strand
TCTACATTGGAATACCTACAGAAGTACGTACGGAATTTGACAATATTGTTTTATTTAAAAGTTGTTACAACTGAAAAATTTCGTTATAACTGCTCATAAACTGCTCATAAATGAAAAGTTTTCGATTAATCAGAAATTCCGCACGTACTTCTCTGTGAAACGCAATGAGAACCAAACTTTTAAATTGGAAGTAAATCGAGTGAAAATTGTTGAAGTTATTTGTCACGGCAATTGGAAAAATGCTGTTTCGAGAAGTTTCGAGTAGTCGGCCATTTCGTGCATTGAAAAAAAAAAAAATTTTCTAACAGCTTGACATTCATACTAAATAGATGTGTAATTCATTTTATGAGTGATTCACTTTTTCATACGACAAAAATTGTTAAATTCGTACATGATTTTGTACCCGTTACTGTGGCCTAAGGGCTTAATTTGGCACGTTTAAATAAACTTTATTTTTGAATATAATCTATTCATATATATAAAAGGCAAAGTCCTGACTGACTGACTCATCATCGCCCAGTCGAAGCCTACATTTGGAGGGCGTGTTGATTTTATTGCGTAGGCACCCTTTGAGAAGGGATTTGTTCGAGATATAACCCTTAAGGGGAGAAAAGGGGTGGCAAAGTTTGTTTGAAAATGGACAAAAATCTAGTCGGTTTTACTTAAAATTTGGTATTCTCGACACACTTCATGAAACACGTATTTCAGCGTTTTTAGAAATTCAACCCCTTACGGGCGAAAGGGGATGGCAAAGTTTGTATAGAAAAAAAGAAAAGAATCGGGTCAATAGATTTACATGAAACAGTATTAATGCTCTTCGACACGATTAATAAAATACGTTTTGCACCGTTTTTCGAAATTCAACTCCGAAACGAAAGGGGGTGGCAAAGTTTGTACGGAAAATTAAAAAATCGGGTAAAATTGACTTGAAACTTTGTATAACTGCTCCTAGACACAATTGATGAATATTCAGCGTTTTTGGACATTCAATCCATGAGGGGGAAAGGGGGTAGCAAAGTTTGTATGGTAAAAGAAATATCTGATCAGATTCACTTGAAACTTAGTGTTCATGCTCTTCAACACAATTCTACATGTTCCTTAAGGGGTCTTCTCACTTTAGACGCTAAAAAAAGGCCATTTTCATGAATTTTTGATAGATTTGTATTATACATATTGATATAAAAGTTCTTACACATAAGAAATAAACTTTCTAAATAAATAAATTTAAAAATTATTTCTTCAAGTCACTATTTAAGTCACTATATAGACGAAAATGGTGGTTAAAAAAATAGCCTAAAAAATTGTAGGTCTGCACTGTTGATGAAATCTCGAAGACGGATCATCCGAAAGAAAAAAAATCAAACTGTTTTAGATTCAGTATGTTAATGGCTATAGCTCATATCATACGATTTTTTATATCAGCAAAAATGACGGAATGGCCGGTATTTTTCGAAAGCAACAAAAAAAAACTTGTTTTTCACTGTTTTTGGCAAAAAAATCGTAAATGTCAAAATTTTAAAAAGATCCTTGATATGCACTACAGCTGTAGTTGCAAAGAATACACAAAAAAATTGTTATGTATTTCGAAAGTGTATTGATTAAGTGTAACAACTTTTATATCAATATCTATAGTATAAACCTATCAAAAAATTCACGAAAATAGCCTATTTTTAGCGTCTAAGGTGAGAAAACGCCTTAATGAAACATTTCAGGCGGACATTTCTTTAAGGAGCACTCAACCGAAGTCTATTCTGTTCATAGAATGAATCAAATTGGTTACAGTTCGAACAAGTAAGACAACATTCTGCCAATTTCGTTTCAAATTTCCTTCCACTCTCTTCACCTTCGTACTATACATTTTCAACGATAGCGTCATTTTTCATTCTCAATTTTGACAGTACCATAATCGTCGCTATTATTTTCACCGTATTGCGCGTCGAGACATTTGTTTGAAAGAAAAAGCTATGTCCGCGGATATGACGATAAATTTTGATCCCCGTAGGTCGTCAATAACTTTGGCGTTTTTCCGACACAAGTGACGCGAGTGAGAAAGGCCGTTGAAACAAAAAGTTACCGCAGTGCCCGAGTATACACAGGCTAAAAAGAGAATACAGGCCGCGTATACATAGCTGTAGTCGGCGGGCGTACAAATTTCCCGGAGACCCAGTGGGCCCTTCGTCTTCGCGAATACAGGCTGTTAATCTCTTGGGGTACCGGGAGGAGGCTTGCGCGTGGATCGTTATAATCCTGGAGGCTACAGACTCTCACGGTCGGGACGTTATGCTGTTAGTCGTTGAGTTATAAGTTTTGCGCCCGGGACTTGCTCGTATCCGTTTTCTCCCATCAGCGTCTAAAGGGCGAGACCCCGCGAACAAAAAATAATTGTTAAAAAATTATTTTTAGTTATTTAATCATCATGATTTAAATCATGAATTAAATTTCACATTATTATTCAATCATCATGATTTAAATTTAACATTATTATTCAATCATCATGATTTGAATTTAACATTATTATTTAATCATCATGATTTAAGGGTACAGTAACGGGTATAAAATCATGTGCGGATATAACAATTTTTTTCGCATGTAAAAGTGATTCACTCATAAAATTAATCACACATCTATTTAGTATGAATATCAAGCTGTTAGAAAATACATATATTTTTATTTTCGATGTGCAAAATGGTCGACTTATAATATTTTCTTTTGTTATCTTTTTTTTAGGCGCTCCGCGGCGTGACATTAAGCATCCACAATTTCTTACCTAGAGCAAAAAAATAAAAATTCTCGTCAATCTACATTAGAATACCAAGAGAAGTACGTATGGTATTTAAAAAAATATTGTTTCATTCACAAGTTGTCGGTAATTGGACTTAAGAAATGAATTTTCAGTGAAAATTTTCGTTATAACTGCTCATAAACTGCTCATAAAATGAAAAGTTTTCGATTAATCAGAAATTCCGTACGTACTTCTCTGCGAAATGCAATGAGGAACATAAGTTTTAAATTTGAAGTAAATCGAGTGAAAATTGTTGAAGTTATTTGTCACGCAAATAGGAAGAAAGCTGTTGCGAGAAGTTTCGAGTAGTCGGCTAGTTTGTACATGAAAAAAAAAATTCTGACAGCTTGATATTCGTACTAAATACACTTCGCACAAAAATTAAAGGAGCAAGAAAAAAATCCAAATTTTTGGGGGATTTTCAACAGGCTGTAACTTATACAAAAATGGTCGTACAGCAAAAAAAAAAAAAGAAAATTGTAGCTCTAAGTGTCTAGTTTTCGGATCTGAGTTTGAAATTTTTTTTTTGAAAATATTTTTCGAGTAATCATAAGAAAACCACCGAAAAAAAAATGTTCGAAATTTTTTTGGTTTCTTTTTTAAATCTATGGACGTGGAAATTTTCTTTTCGACTCAACCTCTATATGGAGCGGATAGCTTGTTTATTCAGCTTTAATTTGGTTTTTTAAAAATCTCGATACGAGCATTTCTCGTTGAGATATCGGTGTTTGAATGAAAAAAGATCATTTTGTCTTTGATTACCAATATCTCAGCAACCAATGATCGCACAGAAATTTTGAGGTTGGTTTCAAAAACTTGAATAAATTCTCTACAAGGATTGGCAATTGAATTTTGAAAAAAAAAATTTTTTTCAATTATTACATGAATTTGAAAAAGCAACCAAAAAAAGGCTTTTTGAGGTTTTTTGGAAAATCAAGCGCCCAATCAAAAGTATTGCGGAAACCACTAATTTTAAGTGTGCCCTTTACTGTTTAATATACCCACAAAAACCCTACGAAGTTTCAATTTAATCCAGCCAACCGTTTTTTTGTCCCACTTGATCGAATTTTTGAAAAAATTAAAGGAGCAAGAATTTCGCTCTGAAAATGTCATAATTTTTATCAAAAATGAAAAAAAAAATTTTTTTTTCATTTTCCTCTCAATTCTGTATTAGTGACATGGAAAATTTAAGAAAAAAAAAAAATCGAAAATTTTTGAAAAAAAAATTCCAAAATTTTTGAAAATTTTTTTTATTTTTTTCAATTGGCTAAAAACTTCAGAAAATTAAAAAAAAAAAATTACCGCCGGCATTAGCGTTACCCAAAGCGTACCACGTGGACGTTGCACGGCGGATTTACGCTTCTTTTGTGCTTGCGCACGTGTATGTGTGTGGTTTTATCAGAGATTGAGACCCTGTGGTTCGTCACTTCCACAGTATTTTGTGACTCCAAACTCACTCTCCGAAGATTGTGTGTGTGTGTGTGTGTGTGTATGTGTGTGTGTGTGTGTGTGTGTGTGTGTGTGTGCTTGAAATTGAAATTGAAAATTGATTTGAATTGAATTGAATTGAAATTGAATTGAATTGAAAAAAAAATTAAAGAAAAAAAAAAATTTCAAAAATTTTGGAATTTTTTTTTCCAAAATTTTCGATTTTTTTTTTTTTCTTAAATTTTTCAAGTCACTAATACAGAATTAAGAGAAAAATGGAAAATTTTTTTTTTTTCATTTTTGATAAAAATTATGACATTTTCAGAGCGAAATTCTTGCTCCTTTAATGTTTTCAAAAATTCGATCAAGTGGGAAAAAAAAACGGTTGGCTGGATTAATTTGAAACTTCGTTGGGTTTTTGTGGGTATATTGAACAGTAAAAGGCACACTTAACATTAGTGGTTTCCGCAATATTTATGATTGGGCGCTTGATTTTCCAAAAAACCACAAAAAGCCCTTTTTTAGTCGCTCTTTCAAATTCATGTAATGATTGGAAAAAAAAATTTTTTTCAAAATTCAATTGCCAATCCTTGTAGAGAATTTATTCAAGTTTTTGAAACCAACCTCAAAATTTCTGTGCCATCATTGGTTGCTGAGATATTGGTAATCAAAGACAAAATGATCTTTTTCCATTCAAACATCGATATCTCAGCGAGAAATGCTCGTATCGAGATTTTTAAAAAACCAATTTAAAGCTGAATAAACAAGCTATCCGGTCCATATAGAGGTTAAGTCGAAAAAAAATTTTCCACGTCCGTAGATTAAAAAAAAAACCAAAAAAATTTCGAAATTTTTTTTTTCGGTGGTTTTCTTATGATTACTCGAAAAATATTTTCAAAAAAAAATTTTCGAACGCAGATCCGAAAACTAGACACTTAGAGCTACAATTTGCTTTTTTTTTTTTGCTGTACGACCATTTTTGTATAAGTTACAGCCTGTTGAAAATCCCCCAAAAATTTGGATTTTTTTCTTGCTCCTTTAATTTTTGTGCGAAGTGTAGATGTCTCATTAATTGTATGACTGAATCACTTTTTAATGCGAAAAAAAATTGTTAAATTTGCACATGATTTTAACCCGGTTACTGGGACCTAAGGCCTTAAATCCCTTGAAAATATTTTTCTCGATATAAGATTTCGTGGATCCGGAAAAATTGAAGAGTCCGTTCAGCGATGACAAAACCGGAAAACCATCGAAGATCCTCCCACGCCAGTAGCTTATTCCGTAGCAGAAGCGCTGAGCTTGCGAATCCCGTGGAGTACTGTTTCGAGCTGTGTTGTTTGGTAAATTCGTCCGCTTCGGTTTCCATTAGAATTGGTCGTGGTAAGTGAAAACGAGAGATGCACAGCTGTACAATGAAGGAAGGAGCGGGTGGCTAAGATTGAATTGAAAGCTTCGATGGCTATTGGTTCGCTTGGTGCGACGTCAAAATCGTTTAAGTCTAGAGTTACGAGCTCACGCCACCCCTTTCTCTCTCGTGGCCATGTACCTACGAGGCTGATAACTAACTTGGACCTTCCACGTTAGCGCAGCGGATCCGAGAACTTGGTGAAGTTCCGTTACGCTCTTTACGTTTATTGATGAAAGCCCCTTTTTTGCCGTCACATATCGTGAATCCTATGTGGAATCGAATCTCTACTCGTGCAAATAAAATTGACAGAAAGTAGAAAACGATCGCGGGATTTTCTTTTTTGCATTCGAACGATGCAATTGATTTCGTCATTTCCTTGAAAATTCATTGTTGAAATCATTTATGCAGTTTGTTCGCCTCGATGTAGATTAACCCTCCTTTTATCTTTGAATAAAAACAAACCTCAAATCATTTATATTTTTTTATTGAAAATTTATCATTGCTCAGCGAATTCCAATATTTTTGTACAAACTTACATATTCATTCGTAACACTGTCAAATATGGGGGCGTCTATAAATTACGTGACGCAAAATTTCCCTATCTTTGACCCCGCCCCCCCACGTAACATAACCGTAACGCCTGGCCTGAACCCCCCCCCCCTATTCCGTTACGTAACGGGTGCTTTATGGTTCATAATTGCGTTTTTTTTCAAAGAAATAACTAATTATGAAGGGATCGAGTTCATACGCATTTTATGAAGTATATATTCATCTAGTTTTTTATCCATTTTTATGAATGCAAAAAAAAAATGAACCCTGATGTGGCGACGAAAAAAAATTACCTTCATTATCCCATTGATATCTTTATGAAAGGTTATCTGTAAATAAACGTCAACAATTTATAGATATCTATACAAATGTAGCTATCGTTATGGGTAGCCGTTTTTTTATTTTGGTTTTTTAACAAAAAGCCGACAGTTTGGACGTTTTTTCTATCTTCAAAGCTCTTTTTTGTACTCAAGCAATCTTTAAAAATAGAAATGATCAAAATTTTTTAAATCGGCTGCGTATAACCTCAGTCACTGCGATTACAAAAATATTTTTTAAAAATTGGAAAGCGGTTGAAAAGTGTTTGAGTACTCACTGAGACAAGGTCGAAAAAAGTAGTTTCGAGAAAATCGCGATCAAAGTTTTCGTTCCGTTTTTCTTGATATAAAGTTATGTTTTTTTTTCTAGAATAATGATACTTACATTAAAGTATCAAGTCGTGGGCGATATGGCAGTTTTTCATCTTCATTATATTTCTCAAAGTAATAAGAGCTTGTACTTCATCAATTCTGAACGATGAGTTTTAAACAAAAAAACTTGAACATGCAGAAATGTTGTTATTTCTGTCAGTTGTAAAATCGTGACGTAACGCCCCCTATTCAACTCTATGACTTTTGCATAACGGAGTACACGCTTTAAGAAGTAGCTGTGATTTTCCCCGATTTTTTACAAGCCCGGAACATCTCAACACTTTGCCACTTCTCCAAAGCAAAAAACTCCATTCTGTAAAAATGTAACGTTTAAGGAGGAACATACCTGCAAAAACGCTTTACTCAAAGGATATCATTGATACTCCATCGGACTAATACAAACTACAAAAACGAAGGAAAAAGATTCCATTTATCCAGACGAACTATCGTTCCTTTTTCCGAGTGAGTATTTTTAACAATCACAGCACGAGTTAAGGGGAATCCGAGATGGTACACTTACAAATTTACGCAGTTCGTGATATTTTATGATCGCAATCTTCACAGTGCACTCAGAGACGAGAGCGAGCAGTGTAGTTGGGGGGAACGCGTGGGATATGATGCGAAAACGATCGAATAAAAGTTTTGCTGAACAAAACTTTCGACAGAGTAAGAGGTCGGCCGTCTCGATGGATCTTTGCCGGCAGAAGAACGCAGAATGAAAGAGGAGTGGAAGGGAATTGAAAGGATTGTCGGATGTAAAGCGAAGTTCTTTAAACACTAGTGAGGGGCGAGACGAGGTTAGATCGTACGGAGGAGAGTCTAGTGAAGAATGTATATCCCGAGGACTCTGGAATGTCCTCGACTTAACGTGACGTTGTTGGTCGTTAAAACTTTTCTGATATAAATAGCGAGGCGGTAAATTTATCGGTAGATTTTGAAAGTTCGCTTTAGCCTACTATGCGTATATATATTTAAATCACGTCGTTACAGCTTTGCTAGTAGATATTCTTATAATTGTAGGGCGAGAAGGGCAGCTCTTGGTTGACAATGGGCTCGAAGTACGTGCTCTTTTTGCCTCTGAATAAACGCAGTGTCCATGTATACGTACACATGCCTGAGCACACAAGGGTCACGTGTTGCCACAAGGGAAAGTCAAGTCGAGCGGGTGGTCTTGGTGGAAAGTCGAAGGGGAGTCTACAGAGCGTAGTTGTGGAGCTGCCGCATCTACAGGGTGTCCCAGAACTGAAAGGATTCCCTGAAATGGGGGTTTGGGGGTGAAATTCTGAGTCGATTGATATAAGCAGGTATGGGTCTCGGATCACGCCCTGAATTGTTATTGATTTTTAAAGGCGGGCCAATCAGGTGCGTCCATTGAGCCTATCGCATAGCGCACCTGATTGGCCCGCCTTTAAAAATCAATAATAATTCAGGGCTTGATCTGAGATCCATACATGATTATATCAATCGACTGAGAATTTCACCCCCAACCCCCCATTTCAGGGAGCTCATTCAGTGCTGGGACACCCTGTGGGTGGAGTACACAGACACGACCGTATATGTAGGTATATAAACATGATTTGTACCAGGGCACCCTCCATACGTTACTTCGAAAAAATGTCGAAGATAAGAAAGGAGCTAGGTGTACCGCGATAAAACGTGCTCTCGCTTCGCTACTCACCTTCATCCTTTCCGGCCCTGGGCCTCCGTCATTTCCCCCTGCCCCCGGCCATTTTGACACCCTTTTGAACCCCTGCATCCGCACCGGAGAAAAATACGATAAGGGAGTCTGGCGAAGATTTAACGAGGGTGCACGATCACACGAGAAAAAAAAACGTAGCGTACGTTTATGTCTGTGCCGTGGTATTGCCCGGCAGTCTTTTTTCTCCGCATAAATTGTTTTTCCGAATTAACACCTTGTCGTGTACTTTTTGGAAAGTAGCAACCCTTTTGAGTGGATACAAAGTACGCTGCGATTTCGGAGATGATGAAGTACGTTTGGTCGTATCGAATTACCAATTCGTCCTTGGTCACGAAATATTGTTACGCATTTTATTTAGAAGGGACAATTGAAGGGACAAATGCACGGGTCGAACTGCCGATGCATACGAGGTTCGAATCGAAACCCATCGGTTTTAATCAAATCTCCCTGGGCTCTTTGTCACAACCGAACGCACAAATTTAATCAGTCCAAGAGCAGTTCAATAGGCAACATATTCGCATACGTACATTCATGCAGTGGTCGTATACGTGGGAGTTTCTTGCATTTCGTATGCCTCCTCTCGACGCTACTCGGTCGATACGCATATACGGATACTCTGATACCTTCGACACGTATACACGGGGGCTTCCATTTCAACATTCCACAATTGATTGTTAATTCGATGAGTACATAAATGAAGAAAAAAATGGAGGTTACCCCATTGCAGCTGATGCTTGTTTTTTGTTGGAAAAAAAATATTATTCACATCGGAAACATGAATTAGATGGGTCTTTGAAGGCGGGCATCCCATGTGGCAGGCCCGAAAAATCAAAAAGGTTGTTTGAAAAATCAAAAAATGTGTTAACGATTTTTTTGTGTAAATCGTACTTGACCTTTTAAACGCGTTTTTCTCAAAACTGTATTTTTTAATTGGCTTCCATGATATCTCAAGGACTATTGAACGGATTTCGCTCACATTTTTGTTGTATAGCACATCTATAGTCTTTACCCCAGCTAGAATATTTTTGATATCCGCCATAGTTTTTTATGCTGAAAAAGTCGAAACAAAACGACGAAGCTTGGAACTTGACTTTTAAAACCGTGTGAAAAATTCGATTTTCGATATTTTTACTACACTCTAGATCGAGCGATAGCTTCAAGTCTACAAATTAAAATGCGGTTTGCTTTTTCATTTCAGATGGGAAAAACCTCTTCATGGCAGCCGTCAACTAACTTTTTTTTACACATCTTCCGAACGGTGTAAAGCCGATTCAACTCGTTAACAATATTATATTTTGTTTGATAATACTCTGAGCGAGTGTAAAAATGTTAATAAATGTGTGGTAAAAATTTAAAGATAGTGTGTTTTAACCCTTAACGGTCACGCCGGGTGAAATACACCCCAGCCGTTTTTTCACCTGGAACACCTTCTAGGAAATTCAGGAAAATGGGGCATGCTTTTTGCATACTCAAAATCAGATTTTTTGGAAATAATCGGGATGGTCGTACAGAAAAGAGTCGAAAGTACATTGCAGTATTTTTTTTCAAATTTTCAATAATTTATTACATTGCAACATGATTGGGGTGAAGTTCACCCACAATGACTTTTATGTAATTTTTTCAAAGTGGCGAGAGTTAATGCTTCAGGAAAAAAAATTCTCAAAAAAGCGAAAAAGATAGCTGTCACACGGGATGAGCACGTTTAATAATTCAATCGTGATTTCGATCAGTCAGTTTTCACAGTGAACTCAATTTTGGTTACTTTCGTCCGATGCATAGGAGAGACGAGGGAGAACAACCCTTCAAATTTCGTTGTTGAGATCGTTGAGTACAGTTGTTGTAAAATCTCCTGTATGCATACAAGCCTGCCTAGGGTGAACACAACGGATTAGCGGAGACGGCGGAGCTCCTCGCGTGAATGTTGCTTGCACGTGTGAAAAGAAGCGCAAGGGTGAGGATTATTACCCGCATTATACCATCATGCAGGCGTTAAATTATCCCTTCCACACACTAGCATCGTCAAGGCTTAAGTGCGCGTTTTCACCCTGGCAAAAAGAGCCACGGTCTCGTCTTTCCTCCCCTGACCCATATAAGCCTTTTGCGATTATAATTGTAATACTCCGTTGGCTTGCAATGGAGGACGTTTTTTGCTCACTAATGCGCTGTTTAGTGCGCATTTTTTTTGCGCTGTTACTAATGCTTGGAAGCTGAAAAACAGAAATTGCGCGATTACCAGATTTTTAACACCTTCAAATGATCGCGGTTCGATCAGGTACTTGCTGATTCATGATAATTGGAAGTACTTGACGACCTTTATGGGTTTGAAAAATTGTCAGGCTGCGTTTTATCCGAGGGACAATAATTTACTGATAAAAAATAATAGTTTCACGGCTTATCGAATGTTGTAATTGAGAGTGCAGACCTGGGTGCCTCTCAATAGTTACTGAGCGAAGTCGCAACATTTTCTTTAGTACATTCCTTCGGTAGATTTTCTTTTCGTATTCCGCTACTCGAAAAAACGGATCACCTGTTTCATACCTTCTTTGTTAATAAGAAGAAAAAGCAACGAAATTGACTTTTTGCGTAGTTTTTTAAGGTTTACATCCCATGTGAGAGCTATTTTTTTGCGCTTTTTATGGGATTTTTTTTTTTTGATGAACCATTAAACACACTATCTTTTAGGGGTGTGCGGGTAGCAGAATTGGTCGGGTCGGGTCGGGTCGGGTAATTAGACTATGATTCGGATCGGGTACCCGAATTTTTCGGGTAGCCCGAATTTTTCGGGTAGCCCGAATTTTCCGGGTAGCCCGAATTTTTCGGGTAGCCCGAATTTTTCGGGTAAATTCGGGTTCAAAAAAATCAGTTGGCACTGAACAATTCATAAAAACTCACCGGGTGGGTCGATTTCAGCCCCCCCCCCTCTGTGCTTATTCGAAACGAGAAGAATGTAACTTTTATTTGACGTTTTGAAATTAAAAATACGCCAGAAGAACTCCTAGCGAAAATATGTTTAAAATTGAAATACTATTTCGATACGATCCGCGAAAATTGACCTTTTTCACTCCACCCTACGGAGTGAAAAAGGTCAATTTTCAAAGGATCGTATCAAAGGATCAAAGGATCAAAGGTCAAAGGATCGTATCGAAATAGTATTTCAATTTTAAATATATTTTCGCTAGGAGTTCTTCTGGCGTATTTTTAATTTCAAAACGTCCAATAAAAGTTACATTCTTCTCGTTTCGAATAAGCACAGAGGGGGGGGGCTGAAATCGACCCACCCGGTGAGTTTTTATGAATTGTTCAGTGCCAACTGATTTTTTTGAACCCGAATTTACCCGAAAAATTCGGGCTACCCGAAAAATTCGGGCTATCCGAAAAATTCGGGCTTCCCGAAAAATTCGGGCTACCCGAAAAATTCGGGTAATGCAAAAACGAAGCCCGTCGGGTACCCGACCCGACCCGAACATCGGGTACCCGAGTCAATCGGGTACCCGCACACCCCTACTATCTTTGAATTTTTACCACACATTTATTAATTTAATATATTAATTTAATATATAATACTAATATATTATACTAATATATTCATTTAATATATAATACACACTTAATATTTTCATAGGTTTATGTTATAGATATTTATATAAAATTTGTTACACTTACAATTAATAAATACACTTTCGAAATACATTTAAACAGAATGTCATGTATTTATGTAACCGAAAAAAACATTAAACGTGTTTTTCCCGAAACAACGATTTTCGACGCCTTGTTGATACAATCTTCGAATGTACTGAACCGATCCTTATGAAATTTTAACCACATATTCTTTACAACTTTAGCTGTAGCGCATATCAAAGTTTGTTTAAATTTTGATATTTACTACTTTTTGGCAAAAAACGGTGAAAAAACACGTTTTTTTTCGAAAAATGTCCACCATTTTGTTACTTGTACATATATAAAAAATCGTATAATATGCGCTATAGCCATTAAGGGCACCTAGGAGCCGGAAAAAAGGTCATTTGTGTGAATTTTTTCAAGGAAAACTATTTGAAATTTCGGATTGGGGTTGTAATTATCTAAAAGTATATACATTCAAAAATATGTTTAATTTGCTTTATTTTAAAATATCAAAAACATACAAGGATATTGTATGATCCTTGGAGCGTCGTAAAAAAATCGGTGCCCAAGATTTCTCGAAAACCAATGAACCGATTGCCTTGAGGTTTTTTGTGGTTATTCCATACACCATTATCTAGTACATATCATAGCCGATTTTGAAAATATCGATTTATGACAAAATGGCGGACGTTGGAACATAAATAGTGATTTTTGGGCAAAAAATTAGTTATTATTTTGCTTATAAAACAAAAACTAAGTAACGGGAAAAAAATCCTATGATAAGTACTAGATAATGGTGTATACAATAACCACAAAAAACCTCAAGGCAGTTGGTTCATTGGTATTCGAGAAATTTTTGGTACCGTTTTTTTACGCCGCTCCAAGGATCATACAATATCCTTGTATATTTTTCATATTTTTAAATAAAGAAAATTTTTCATTTTTTTAAATAAAGAAAATTAAACATATTTTTGAATGTATATACTTTTAGATAATTAAAACCCCAATACGAAATTTCAAATAGTTTTCCTTGAAAAAATTCCCAAAAATGACTTTTTTCCGGCTCCTAGGTGTATATCTGCCCTCAACATTCTGAATCTAAAACCGTTCGATTTTTTTTTGTTTCGGATGATCCATCTCCGAGATTTCATGAACAGCGCAGACCTCCCATTTTTGTTAGGACATTTTCGTAACTACCATTTTTATCTATAAATAGTGACTTGAATAAATATTTTTTTTTTAAATTTATCTCGAAAGTGTATTCATTAAGTGTTACAACTTTTATATCAATATCTATAATATAAACCAATCAAAAAAATGCACGAAAATAGCCTCTTTTAGCGTCTAAAGTGAGAAGACCCCTTAACATTTGTGCTGTCCCTCCGAATTTTATCACACAAAAATAACCAGTTAAGGGGTTATCCCCACTTGCGATTTTGAAAAAATCGATTTTTTTTATTGCATTTTTTTGAAGTATAAGTATCTGAGAATATGTCCTGAAAATTTCAAGTCGATCCGAACAAAATTGACTAAGATATGAGCGTTGAAAGAGAAGAATCCGTGAATTGAAGAACTGAAATTGAAACTTTAAACGCGTTTTTCTCAAAATGGCATTTCTGAAGTCGGTGACCAAGATTACTCGAACACTAATGAACCGATCTTCTTGAAATTTTGCAGGCTCATTTAATACAGAAAAATGTAGTCTTTGAACGTTCGATTTTTTTTCTCGAGAAAAATGGCCGTTTTATAGCCAAAAAACGGCCGTTTTTTTCGTTAAAATCGAACCATTAACTTTGACTGTACGCCATTTTGTGAAAAATGAATATTTTTTAAAATCCTTCGATTAAAGACTAGTTTATACTTATATTTGACTAAATCCGTCCGCATTTTTTTTTTTTCAGATGATCCACTTCGCCGCAATGTTGGTCACCCCAAACCGTGTATATAAAAACATTATTTCATTGACGGCCATTTGCCACTAAACAATGTAATATTTTTCAATAAAAAAATTACTGAAAGTTCTTCAAGATGTGTTCTTTAAGATGGTATATTGATCGATAAAAAAGTTTTGTAGTTTTCTTTAAAAAAATTCATGAAAAAGGCCTTTTTTGCGCTACAAGTGGGGGTAACGCGTTAAATCGACTTTACACCGTGGGAAAGACACCCGTGTGTAAAAAAAGTTGGTTCAGGGCTGCCATGATTCAAGCGGTTTTGCTCATCTTTTTAAACAACAAAAATCGTTTTGACAACTAGAATTATGTAATAAACAGCACCTATGACCATGAAAAGATATATACATTCCTTACCCTCCAAAAAAATCATGAAAATCTACTAAGATTTGGCGTTCTAAAGGGAGTGCCCCCTCAAGGAAACAAGAATTTACGAAGACGAATTATATAAGCTGCGATCGAAAGATTGAATGTTAGGAGAGATATTAAAGAAACAAAGAATGTAAAAATGCACCACTCTTTCAATGTAGTTTTTATGTAGAGACGACATTTAATTCTCGGCATGAACGCATAATTTGTATATAGAGATTTCAGCAACAGATTGAATTCATGGGTTGATGATTTATGCTCGGAAATTACAAGCCATCCTGCTGAGTAATTACGTAAATCTACTTATATATGCTACTTTATGGGTTGTAATTTTCGGGAATTCTGGTGTTTATCCCTCGCTTCTCTTTCCCTCGAACTCTATCTTTCTGCCTGTCCCTCTCGAGCCCTTCTCTTTCCACTCCTCTTGCGTACTACATGCAAATTTGGTAACTATCAGAACATTGCGTCATAGTTAGTGCCTCCTAACTTTCTCATTCGTGGCTTCAGACGTGCTCGTTGACTACCCACGGTCACGAGCTTAACTATATACGTTTGTGTAAGCCTGACCACGAAGTGCGAGGCTATCCCAGCATGAATCCTCCAATGTTGGCCACGGTTGGGGTACACCCAAGCGAACAATCCCGTCATCGTATGAAGAACGGGCTATGATTACTTTCTGATTAAGGGTCTGTATAAGCTTGAAATTCAAAAAGTACAACTTTTTTCTCGCTTAGCTTTATAGCCCTGGGTCTTGACGTCAATCTCCAACAAATATTTTGTAGAAATTCCCAAAATTGACTAACCTGTTGCTTACTTAGGGGGCTACATCTACCTAGAGGCCCGAAAAAAGTGGTCGAATTCCGATTTTTTCTGAGAAACGGGTGGTGAAAAAGAAACGCATTTTTTTAACATAACGGTACATATCTTGAGAGCCTTTATGAAAAAAAATCACTAACAACACAGAAAGGCAAGAAAAACATGGCAGCCCGCAGATGATGAAATTCTTTTCGCAACGTTTGGCGGTGGACGCTCTCCAGCTCAAACGGTCCATCCGAAATCCAAAAATCAAACGGGTTATTTACGTTAACAGGAAACACGGGTCGTTGACGATCGTAGATTCTTCGAGCAATTTTTTTAAACAACGTGGCGACGAATTGCAACTTGAGCATACAAAATCTATGAAAAAAGTCGTGCTTTTTACGTAACTATTAAAGAATGAAGATCGATTTTTGAAAAGTGAGATCGTCAACGACCTTCGAATGTTTCTCATCATATCTCCTTCTAACTTAGAAACAATCCATCAAGTGGTTCTCGATATATCATGTCCACCGACTTTGAAAACAGTGGTTCGAGCAAAACGCGTTCGAAGTTTGAACTATGGTTGCTGTTGTCGCTTGCCCGATGAACTGCTAGAAACTGTAGTTCATTCAATTTTGTGAATATTTCAAGGAAATTTTCAAGAAATATTGCTAGAAGGTGTTACTCTCGAATAGGAATAATTTTGGAAAATGCAATTTTTTTACCCACCTACGTAGATGTAGATCGTTCAGTTATACACCGATTGGCCATGCAGCAAGGGCCCTTCGGTTAAACGATAATACCGTCATCGTTTATCAATATTTTTCAAATTAAAAAATCTCAAACTTAGCAAGATTATGTATTAGCGTTGTGTAAGGTGCCGACTTCGTTAATCCCAATACTCTCATCAGAAAAAAAAATTGAAAATCAACCCGTTATTTTCTGCGCTAAGATTCTACATACCCGTTAATCGAGCGCAAAAAGCTTGGTACCATAAACATTATTCAATACTCAGGGCGGTCGACTCTATAATTTACTAGTTGATCAATTTCGCCATGCAAATACCGGAAGGAGAAAAAACACGGGACAATGACCTTCTTCTCTCTTCCCCACCCGACATGTCTGTGTGTCTCCGGACATCTGGTAAATCATACAATGTAGCATAAGGTATCCCTGAACCCGTATAGGCATCCTAAAACCCCGTGTTTCTGGGATCGAGTTCAAGAGTGAACTCGATCCCAGAAACACGGGGTTTCTGGGATCGGGGTTTCTGGGATCTTCGGTAGAGACCGAAGAATTGAATACCGATAACCAGAAGGCTACAAGAGTGTAGGCGAGGCCTGCGCTTTCGCGAACAAGACCATACCCGCTATCAAATATAGTCTAAGTTTACCACAACCGATTGTGAAGAAAGAATCAAGGTGGGCAAGGCAGGAGTGGGTTGATATTCAAGTTCCGAGTCCGCCCCCCCCCCCCCTCCGAGTGGTGTTTGTCTGAGCGCACCTAAAGTCGATTGGCCATGCACCCCAACTCCAGAGCACTGTCATTCTCGTTTGCCGGGCTACAAATTTGCAAATAGGTAATTTAGTAATAGGATCTTGGCCAAATGCCAGCGGACCCGATTGCGTGTAGCGTATGCAGTGGGTATATGCACACACACCCACACACACACGCGCACCCACTTCCCCCTCACACATACGCACACCCACATACACACGCGCACCCTCTTCCTCACTCACACACACGCACACCCACACACACACACCCTCTTCCTCACTCACACACACGCACACCCTCTTCCTCACTCACACACACGCACCCTCACCCTCACACACACACGCACGCCCTCGCACACACGCACGCACATACACACACACCCTCACACACACACACACCATCGCACTCGCACACACACCCTCACACATACACACACACGAACGCACGCACCCTCACTCACTCACTCTCTCTCTCTCTCTCTCTCTCTCTCTCTCTCTCTCTCTCTCACACACACACACACACACACACACACACACACACACACACACACACACACACACACACACACACACACACACACACACTCACACACTCACACACACACACACACACACACACACACACACACACACACACACACACACACACACACACACACACACACTCACACACACACACACACACACACACACACACGCACACACACGCACACGCGCACGCACACACACACACACACACACACACACACACACACACACACACACACACCTTATATTATATACAGGGTGACACAAGAAATGGGATTACGGCTATGTGCTCAGCGATTACACAGTGCTTGCCGGTCTGGTGAGCTCGTGGGATACCTCGCACGTTCATTAGATCGTCCCACAACCGCATGGACGCATCCGTGGGGGTGCCTGTTTATATTGATTTTAGTCTCTTCGCAATTATATTCTTCATCGTAACGATATGAAGATCGCCATTCACGGCTTATAATGTTTTTTCTATTACTCTCAGCCATAAGCACAGGGTGCAGTTCAGCGCGATGATGTAGAGAACTGTGGAAGCATACTAGTGCGCTGCTCCGGGAACACAGGTCTTGGACAGATAGGTATTGTTGAAATTTGCACTTTTTCATCGCGATTCTTCTCACAGTGGACTCAAGCTTTGCGTGGTAGGAAAACTAATGCGGTCTGCATTGCATTCATCAAACGCATTACTTCTCACGATTTGTAGGCGGCCAAGAAAACGAAATTGATGAAACCTGCCAAATGGGACTGGAAGAATAGTTTTCCGGCTAATCACTGGTTGCGCCTGACGCACCCGCAGGCTCACGAGAGACACCACTTTGGAGTCCGCCGCCGATTTTGTTGAAACTCACGTATATGGTAGAGCATTGAAAAGTATTGGATACGTGTAATTTTTTTGTAGCGAGGGAAAAACGGTTTTAAGGGGTGCAGGCATCCCGTTAGAGTGAAGCATGTCAAGGGCTGATTTTGTAGTTTCACCTCCATGCAGCCTACCCATTTGAGCCAAACTATTTAATATGCAGGAACTTATTGGAAGTTTTTCGAGAAGGATTTTGGTAGACTTAGGGAGTGCCGATCAATGTATCTAGATAGCTCGATTAGTTTTTTTTCTTCGAAAAGTGCACTTGAGAAATAGCCGAAAAAGACGCAAGTATGGAAAAAATTCGCGATTCGATAATTGGACGTTGAGATCATGCAAAAAAATCGAAAAATACATTCGGAGCCCGTTGGGTCAAACGGCATTTTCGAATGGATGCGATTGGGAAAAAAATGAGCACAGAGCGAAGTTTCAAAGTGAACCAGGAAAAAAGCTACGAGTATGTCAGTAAAGATACGAATTTTTCCCAAACCCGAAAAAATTGTTTTTTAAATATTTTTTAAATATTGGAACAGGAAAATGTTACAGTAGTCACTTCCCGACGTCGACGTTCGGATTCGTCGCACCGGCGCGATGTAGCGGCTACCTAGGCTTTGCGAAGGACCATCCAAGGACCCTTTGGAACGCGAAGTACTTCGCTATTCGTAATGAGAGAAACCAGGTCGTCAGCTCTCGTGTACCTGTCTCGCGTTATTTATTGTTTGCTATTCGTCATATTGTACAATTGTGATATATTCAACTGCTGATTCGGAATATTGTCAAAGGTACCCGTTCAAGGGAGTTGTGTGACAGCCGGAACCAAAAGAAATGGTAACTAACGGCACCATAAAGTAGATCACGTCAAATAAGCTGGTTCTTCTATTGGAATCCCTTCGGTCCGTCCGGAACATCTGCAAATTTTGACATCCTTGTAAATTTTCCCTTTGGGGTCATCCAATCGAAACCCCACCCCCTTCAGCGATCAACCAAGTCTGATTATTGACCAAACCAAGCTAAATCTGTTTAGTAAAATTTACGAGGTTTGTAGAACTAATCGGCGCCGAATTGCGGTTAAGATATTGTGAAACAAAGAGCCCATCCAGCCACTGAGCGCAGCCGGGGATGGTGTAGGCTTCCGAATAAGCATGGGAAAACCTGTTTAAAAAGAGTCGGTCTCAATATGTTTATATCGATATATTTTCACACCCCGAATACGAATTCTCCCGACATTTTTCCCAAAACCCTCAATTTTCGTGGAAATTTGTCGAAAGTTTAGGGAATGTGGTTTACCACCCTAAGGTTGCTATCCGGCAAAAATGCAAAGATACGTAAACTCTTCCCCCTTTCACAGTGTTACCCGTTTCGTTCAATTAAATGCACCCCTTTTGAATGTGGATCGTCAGGAAGAAAAATAAAGGGGTGGTTCATCCCTTGATTTTGTATTGTTTTGATCTACCCATGCTGATCTGATCGTTTCGCATTAGAAGAATTTTCGTTTCTGTTCCACAAAAGGCTGTATAAATTGGGCGATTTTTAGAGTCGCAATTTTTCGTTCGGTGATTCGGCTTGCAATGTTACCAGTATAGTAGGATTTTATTTTTACTTCATTAAAGACGAAGATCAGTTAATTGTTAAATATTCGGATTCGTAAAAGGAATGCCTCAATGCCCTACCATATGCATCAGTATAAAGAAAATCGGCGGCGGACACCAAAGTGATGGTCCTTGCTAGTGGAAAAAGTACTTTGCGGAATATTCCCAAGGGTAGCGCTATTACATAATTGGATCGAAGGAATGGGGTCGAATATCCATAAATCGAATTTCCATAACCGAATATCCATAAGTGAGTAAAGAGTATAAATGAGCGGCAAAAACAAACCCAAACAAACTCATTTATACTCTATACTCACTTATGGATATTCGACTTACGAATATTCGATTTATGGATATTCAACTTCTGGATATTCGATTTATGGATATTCGACTTATGGATATTCGACTTATGGATATTCGACTTATGAATATTCGACTTATGCATATTCGAATTATGAATATTCGACTTGTGGATATTCGACTTATGCATATTCGACTTATGGATGTTTGACTGATGGATATTCGACTTATGGATATTCGACTTATGGATGTTCGGTTATGGACATTCGACTCATGGATATTCGACTTATGGATATTCGACTTGTGGATATTCGACTTGTGGATATTCGACTTATGGATATTCGATTTATGGATATTCGACTTATGGATATTCGACTTATGGATATTCGACTTATGGATATTCGACGACAGTCGATCGAAGTATCGAAGCCTCCCCCAACTCGGTAGCTGAATTCGATTAAAGAGACGTAAGGAGGATGTTAAAAAAAGGTACGACTGCAGGACGACGAGGCCTGGAAGCAGCCGCCAAGTACTCCAAAGTTGGTGTAACAAAAGGGAGGGTTATATACGCGACGTGTAATTGCTCGCTCGGATTAAGAAATGATTCCGAAGAGGCCACGAAGTGGCCGAGCTAACACATTCGGTTCATACCTGTATCGTGAGGTAATTTCCGCCGTAACCTCAAAGACAACCCTCCTCTTCATGCACGACCTCCCGGCAGGATATCTGCATGAATATTCATCCGTGTACTTGCATATCATGTTACGTACGTAATATCGCGCAGAGTGCGATGAGAAAAGTGCGCCCGACCAGTCTGCTGCGTGATACGGCTCGTGTTGTAGATGTTTCTACGGAAGGGAAGCTGGTGTACTGCTCTTCAGGAAGTTCCACATATATTCGCGTACACGAATTCTCCTATACCATTGTTGCCCCTAAAAGACTGTTACGTAGAAATCTACCCAAGATTTTGGTTCCAGTTTGCTCATTTTTAGGCCATTTTATAGCCGATCTTAAGGGGCTACATCTTTCTAAAGGCCCAAAACAATGGCCAAATTCCGATTTTTTTCTGGAAAACCGATGCTGTCAAAGAAACGCATTTCCTTAAACACAAGAGCACATATATTAAGAGTCATGAAAGAAATCACCAGTAAAAACGGGAAACCCGGTGGACACTCTCCAGCGTAAACGGTCCATCGGAAATCTAAAAACCAAACGGGCTATTAAAGTTAACAATAAATGCGAGTCGTTGACGATCGTCTATTTTCAAACTCAATATTCTTCACAGAGGCGACAGATTGAAACTCGAGCATACAAAAACTATGAAAAAAAACTCGTAAGTTTTAAGTGACTATTGGAAAATGAAGATCGATTTTAAAAAAGTGACATCGTCAACGACCTTTAAGTGTTTCTCGTCGTATGTTCTGTAAATTTGAAAACAATCTTTCGAGTGGTTCTCGAGATATCACGTCCACCGACTTTGAAAACAGTATCATTTGCCAGCGGCCATACTTTTGTTGTTTTTCTGTAGTTTTTTGTGTGATATTTTTTTAACCCTCTCAATATATGTACCTCCTTGTTTAAAAAAAGCGTTTTTTCATCAAACGTTTCCCAGAAAAAATCGGATTTTGACCTTTTTTTCGGGCCTCTAGGTAAGTGTAGCCACTTAATGACTTTCTTCATCCTGAAATTTAATACGAGAAAAATCTACTTATCATTAACACCGTAAGCTCTAATCAAATGTGATTTTTTTCATTATATTCCAAAAATAGATGCACGCCTCTGGATTTCGCGAACCATTAGATATTCTGCAAATTGAATATGTTTCGTCGTAAAAAGTAAAGACTAATCGAATGGACGAGATGTTGGACGACTTATAGTGGAATAGCCCATGCTGGTCTATAACGAGACCGTGATAGCTCCTGAAGAGTCGGTATATATAGATATTTATGTCGCTATATATTTCATGAGCTATATATGTCTAGTATAGAAGCTAGGTGCAATCCCCAGCCGCTAAAGTTTTCCAGAACTGAAACGAGCGAGAGTGAATGCAAATTCGTTATGCGTCGCTTGATCCAAACATTCGCTTCACTATGGCACATACACACACACATACCTACACGCGAATACATTTAAATACGTATATCACGCACGGTGTACACATGAGACGAGCATTTTCCTATTCAGCCTCGCAATGCCAGCGGATTTTATTGTTTTCAATTCAGAGAATGTACGATATTGTGCTTGGTTTTCGTACTTTAACACTCGCCTGAGGGAGTAGGGATGTGAATTTTTTTTACCGTTTCGTGCGATAACAGTTTTCTTTTAAAGCGCCTTAAACCAACCGAATGAAAACACGAAATTTCACGTGGTGAAACAATTGTATACCAATTGGCAGTTTCATTAAGGGCTTACATCCCTTTGAAATAAAAAAAATGTATCTTTTTTTTGTTGGCTTCAGTGAAGGCTGTAAAATGACTGTAAAATTTACGAAAAATCGGTTTTTCGAAAAACTTTTAAAAAGTCCTTTGAACCTGCAAAAAATATGATGCATATTCGTTTATCGGTGAGAAAACAGTTTTAACGTGGTTTTCGAGCTATTTTTTAGGGTAGTCTCCGAGCGCTGAAAAGCGCCTTCGGCGATGCCACGGCGGTAGGCAAAATACCGTCCAAAAATTTGATCCTGAAGTAAAAACCGTTCTCAACTAGGATCACGTAACCTACCGACCCAAAAAATTCATTCCTGCATTTGTTTCCTAGCGAGTACCGAAAACTTCAAACGCGTTTTTCTCAAAACCATATGTTTTTGAAAACGGCGCGCAGCAGAACTCGAACAATTTTCGTCCAATCAACTTGAACTTTTAACTGTAGGTTCTTACATTTCTTTAAGGGGCTATTCCAGCGTGACACTTTAAAAAAATCGAGTTTTTTTGCCTTTTTCGACAGTTTATACTTTCAAGAATGTCCTGTAAAAATTTCAAGGCCATATCTCTATCATTTTATCTTGCAAAAATCGATAGCTAAATCTCTAAACGCGTTTTTCTCAAAAAGGTGTTTTTTAAATTTGCTGACATTGTAAGTCAAAGGAACTCAAATTTCAAGTTAATCGAATAATTGCTATCCGATTAACTTGAAATTTGAACCGAGTACTCTTAAATATATTTACTGTGCAATGACGTAGGGTATTTTCGATTTGATGAAATATAACGATTTGTCCTTGAAAAAAATGACCATTTTATCGGCAAGAAAGCAGGCTTTTTTCATAACTACGCCATTTTGTCATATTTTGATTTTATTCGAAAATCCTACGTCTTTGTACGGGAAATACCTTTCAATTCAATGACATTTATTCCTTTTTCGGTTTCAGCTACTCGATCGGCCGGAATCATGTCAGCCGTGGAGGAACTTTTTTTTGGCGCCTCCGAAGGCAGCGCATAAGTCGCTTGGATCTCAATATTTTTCTATGGAAAAAATATGTAATATAGGTCAAATATAGCCAAATATATTCTTAATTTTCCGAAACATTTAATTGAGTACTTTTCTTCCAAAAAATTCCCGAAAATCACCCGAATTTCCAGCGTTCACACTGGTATAGCCCTTAACCGTCAAGTACGAGCGCTTTTTTCGATTAATTGAAAATTGGAAAAAAAAGATCACTCCTTATATGAAAATTAAGGTCGAAAAAACACGAACTTTTTTTCAAAGCCTCTATTTTTTTGTTTTCATTATTTTTTAATTTCCCCCCGTACTTGACTGCTAAAACTCATATAATTAACAGAAATCTTTCAGTCTTAGTTCGAGGATTACATTTACGGCAGTTCTACTGCGTGCCGCGGAGACGGTTGGCTGAAAACCGGTAGTGTTATTGGAACTAGTGCGCCGCCATTTTGTATTCTACTGACAAATAATTTTTTTTACATACTTCCATATATACCTAATAAAGCGTACAAGTTATTTTTACGATGTATTTTATTCCTTTCTTAAAAAAAAATTCCAAAGAAGAAGGTCGAAAATTGGCATTTACAGTGGTGACCGACGTTAGATGATGTATAAAAATTCCAAGAACTATACCGTTGATATGTATATACACCCCAAAAATGATACGGTCTGAAAAAAAATCATTTTAACACTTTAAACGCATTTTCCTTGAAACCATGTTTTCAAAGTCGGGCGTGCTCGAAGTTCCTACAATTTTCAACCGATTGACTCTAAATTTCATCTTTAGCTTCTTGTATAGATTTTCTGGCGAACTACACACGATTATTACGATCGATTAAGAATAGGGTTTTCATAAACAAGTTCATGAAGGCTGTTTTTTTAGCCGAACAAGCGTTTTTTTTCTCAAAATTATGCCAGATTTCCAAAAATCAATATGTTGTCATAATCGGGTATACTTCGCTAGAAAAACTCATGTAGGTTACGAGGAAAAAAGAATTTTTTGTCCTAGGTCTTCATGTGCGTCTCCAACGAGTCCGCCCGTGGAGGACCTAAAAAAGGCGTTCTCTTTCTACCGGCCACTGGGTCGCCATTTTGTATTATTTGGAAAAATAAAATTATTTATTAAAAATTAAAATTTATTAAAATTTATTTATTATTTATTTTAAAAAATAAAAATTATTAGAGTACATACGAGTGTGTGAAATAAACCCCCCAAACCTCATTTCGATTGCTTTATTGAAATGTTTTTTTAATCCTTAAAAACCTTGTTTATTGACCTCCCGAAGGTATAAAAGGTCTTAAGGGGTCTTCTCACTTTAGACGCTAAAAAAGG
The DNA here is from genome assembly GCA_951751655.1 of Ophion costatus. Classification (NCBI taxonomy): domain Eukaryota; kingdom Metazoa; phylum Arthropoda; class Insecta; order Hymenoptera; family Ichneumonidae; genus Ophion; species Ophion costatus. The sequence goes on along the minus strand of OX632361.1, from coordinate 15,851,016 downwards.
CTATTTTCATGATTTTTTTCGATAGGTTTATATTATAGATATTGATATAAAAGTTGGCACACTTAATAAATACACTTCCAAAATATGTGCATTTTTTTTCAATCTATATTTATGTAACCCAAACAAAATTCAAACGCGCTTTTCTCGAAACAACGTTTTTCGACGGCTTGTTTGTAAAATCTTCGAAACTACTGAACCGATCCTTATGAAATTTTAACCACATATTCTTTACAACTATAGCTATAGCACATATCAAGAATTTTTTAAATTTTGATATTAACTATGTTTTTTTCCAAAAACGGTTAAGAAAACACGTTTTTTGTTTTTCTTCGAACAATGTCCGCCATTTTGTTATTTTTGCATAAATCGAAAATCGTATGATATGCGCTATAGCCACTAACATACTGAATCTAAAACCGTTTGATTTTTTGTTTCGGATGATCCATCTCCGTGGTTTCATCAACAGCACAGACCTACAATTTTTTAGGATATTTTCATAACTACCATTTTCGTCTATAAATAGTAACTTAGATAAATTTAAAAAAAAAATGTATTTCGAAAGTGTATTTATTAAGTGTAACAACGTTTAAATCAATATCTATAGTATAAAACTATGAAATAAATTCATGAAATAGCCTCGAAATGAAAATAGCCTCTTTTTTAGCGTCTAAAGTGAGAAGACCCCTCAATGAATTCGAATTTCCAGCAAAGCTAAAATCTCCGAATAAAAAAGCGATCACAAGAGCTGAGACCCATACTGGGCAAAAATATCAATAAAATTAAAGAATTTTAGTAAGTCGATTATTGAACATCAGGGATTGGAAAACATTTGCGATTCGATTACTACATTATATTTCTTGTCCCGATGCATCGAGATGCACGAAGGTGACGAGTTCTCAGTGAAAATGACGCGTTCGTCTTTAATTCGGCCATTATTTTCTCGTAACGAAAAAGACTTCAAGAAAAAGACTTAATTCAATGCAGTCTTGTTGCAAGCTCGCTCGGTGTATCTCCGACGGATCTAATTACATCGGCGGGGACTCGCGATTGCTCCGACCCATGAGAATACAAACTCTACAATACGAGTGTAAACATACAAGGCCCTACACCTTGTCTCGGGGGTCGAGACCTTGTTAGTTTGTCTTTGAATTGTCTTATGAATACTTGATGAAGTTACTTGACTCAGTCCAGAACAACGGGTATACCGGGCTTCGGGCTAATAGAATCGTTGTTCCCTTGTTTCTCTTTTGTCACTTGGGACACAAATGTTATATTACTTGAAGCGCGAGCCACCAGTGGAACCTTGCAATTGTCAGGTGTAAAAAAATATATATGCAAACAATTGAATATACGTTCGAATTAATTGAATTTTTTTCACATGTACCATCGCAAAACAAACCACGAGGTTTCGACATATTGAGATGCTGCATGCTTTTGATGCTTGAATGCATTTACAGATTGATCGCTCAATACACCAATCAGTCAATTATTCAATTAATTGCATTTTTAATTATTAATTGCATTTACATGCAATCAACCAATTATACATCAACCACCGTCCTCATTTGCCGTACATAAATCCATACTTCATACGCAAGGTCGAGTCGTGGTCGTCCTTTAACTCGCTCTAGTTATTAGGGAGGCATGCGGAGCCACGGCAGTACGGAAAGCAACCTTATTATGAGGAAATTTGAAAGCCTCCCGTGCCAAGATCGAATTGCGTCAATTCAACAGAAATATAGGTCTCTCTGGTTGTATTAATAAGGGACGTAGAAGTGGCACGTTGAAGGGCAGGTATAGACGAGGGGAAGTATAGGCGCAGCTTGTGTTGTCGACACAGATGCATATAAGCATATTGGCCATTCCTGAGGCTCGTTAAGCCAGTGATTATTCAAGCATCACGATTAATCGATCAATTCGTCATCAGACTATGCGAATTCACAATCTGCAGCAATTGATGCTTTATGTGCTGCTATTGTTACTTGCACTGCTCCATATAGCAATCCCTGTGACGTCGGTCGAACGAAAAATCGACTTCTTCATACATGGAGACAACAGGTGTACACGGAAAAAGATATTTAGGCTGACGAACCCATCATTGAGGGATGCCAATGAATAATTTGTGGAAAAAAAATGAGAACTAGGTTATTTTGACGATTATTTATTTTGTGGCCCTAAAAAAACACTTAGAATAATGAAATTATGTAGTGTATCATTTTATTATTTAGGTGGCTACCTGTGTACGAACATTTCCGTTGATCCAACCGTTCTTTTTTTCCCCTGTAGCCTTGAGTTCGTTCTGCTGGGGCAAAGAGCATTGAATATGATGAATTTATAGACTCCGTAATAATAACACATTTTCTTTTCGGGATGTACAGATCGCGATTACGTCAACGTTGTCACGTGGAATACAGACGTATGAATAAATTAACCCTTACGTGCCAGACGTGGTAATAATAAAAACAACAAAGGCTAAAACTTTAATTTGCCTTAGACAAACGTTTATTCGTGTGCACAGACCTTATTGGACTGAACCGAAGTTTTGTTGCTATAATTTTATTATTTTTTACAATCAATATGATTGATTAGGAGACAATTAAGGTGGGACACCATTGTGGCAAGTCAACAAATAGTTAAATTTTGCATTTTCTCAAAGTACACGTATTCAGGAGTGTGTGACACAATGTTCAAATTAAAATATTAAAAATTGACCAAGCTACCGACGATTTAATGCGAGCAGGTACAACGATTTAATCGTGCTGAAGTTTGCATCGTCGGAATGCAACGAAAGTTCTTTATTAGATGTCAATTTCAATTTTTATTCTAAAGGAAACTTTTTTTACACGCATTTACATAGTAGATCTTCGAATAATTGTACTAAAAAATAATCAAAAGATTTTTCTAGGCAAATCTGGCCAAAATAAATCAAAAGTATTCATTTTCGTTGCGTTCCAACGATGCAAACTTCAATCTCATACGATTTGCGTGTACCGAAAAATTCAATCGCGTTTTTCTCGAAACGATTTTTCTCGACCTGGCTGGAATCATAACTCTAGCTATGACTGTAGAATTTTCAATAAAAAATAAAACAATAAATGTTGTTATTGCAGTAGTTATAATTTAGTATTTTGTAAGTCCCCGAATATAAGTAAAAAAATCGCCAAAATTGGACTTTTTTTTTTTTTTACATGCATATAGATTATGAAACTTTTTTTTTATTTTTCAGACCAACCACTTTCAAGCCATCGATCCGGTCGTTGGGCCACATTTTTTATACAGATGCTCTATTATACCAATGAGGTTGCTATTTTTTAAAAAAATTTCAAATGAAAGTTTACGAGAAATAAGTACCTTTTATCCAAATCCCAAATTAATAGTCCAGTAGACAAAAAAAATCGGAAAAAAACGAGCTTTGTCGGCCCGTCACAGTCGATGTTTTCAATCGATTAATTTCTTCAATTAACGAGTAAGGCCACTGTAACGGCCCAAAAAAAAGGTTTTTTCACTAATTTTTTGCTCCCGAAATTGAAGGTATTTGAAAAAAAACTTTTAATGGTGTTATCGGGCATACATTAAACTTTATTATAAAATTTTTTTACAGTAAAAAAAAAAACAAAATGGCGGTTCCACAGCTATCTTCCCGGGACATGTTTTGCTTCCGGGGCTCCGCGGCACGCAGCACCACTGGTGCACTTTTGAATCTAGAACAAAAAAAAAAAAACCATTAATCTAGAGGGCTAAAGCTAGAAAATGTCGATCGGATTTTAAAAAGTATCAATTTTTGTGGATTTGGCGTGCGTTTGAAAAAAAAATTGATTTTTGACGAAAAAAACGGCAAGTTTTTTGTTAATAAAAAATCAATAAATAAAGTTCTTGAAAATTCCGATCGACATTCTCAAGATAATGTAAATGTTCACATCTGGTTAAAATTTCAAGTAAAAAAAATGAAAATTGTTCGAGTTATGCTGCGTGCCATTTTGAAAAACCATGTTTCGAGAAAAACGCGTTTAAAGTTTTGCGAATAGTTTTTTATTGGAAAAAATTAAAAAAAGAAGTTAAAAAAAATTTTTACCGTTAGTCTGCAATCCCAGCACCATACATTTGTCCTTCGATAGCCAAATTTTCGTCTTCTTCGTCTTTCCTGGTTGATTTTTGGAGCGCGCGCGCACTTTTGGCCGCGTCGCTCAGAGATGTCTCCGCGTGCGTGATGCGTTTGGCGTCGGCTTCGATGCAGAAATTATATAACTGTACACCAATTTCTACCTCCAACATCTTGAATATTTGCAAGACGTTGGTAAGGCCGCCATTGAATATGCAAACAGCGTTATCCGTCGCAATATCTAGTACAGTTTTTCCGCTTGAGGATGATTTGGGGGCCAAACTCCAAACGGTAGCGTTGAAACTTTCGTTATTGTTTTGAGTATAGGCCCCCAAGCAACGCTCCAGCAACTCGTCCCGGCTCAATTCCATGTAGATGGGTTTGATGGCTTGATAAACCTCCTCACTCATTGGCTGATTGTGATGATACGCATCCAAGGCATTTTCTGCTTTCGCTTTCTTCCAACTGCACCAATTCTCCGAACATTTTTCGTGCTGAGGCTTTTCATCCGTTGACATTTTGTGAAAAAGGGTTGCCCAGATCTCATTTTTCATATTTTTGATGGAATCGGAATTTTGACGGATTGCTAAGCCGTAATAAATGCTTAGTTCGTCAATCAATTTGGCAGTGAGTTTTCCTCTTCCCCCAAGACCTTTTGTTCCTTTTTTTAAGTTTCTCAATCAAGTGCCCATTCTTTTTTGCACGTGATCTATGCACTGTTTTTTTTTAACATCAACATTTTCATAAGGCTTCGAATCCACGATGCCTTTGAAAGTTTTGGAATCGCCATCTCCGATATAATTGCAGTCGTTGCGGAGCAAGTTTTGACACGCTTGGCGGCGACCTTCATTTCCTAAGGACAACAAATTTTTTTTCGCACAGGACCTTTTTTTTCTTATTCTAGAGGGTTTAAACTATTTTTTAAGCCAATAAAAAAAATCGATTTTTCAAAAAAATTTACAGTGGCCTTACCCCTTAAGCAAATTCCGTTCCTCACCCTCCGTACGTCAACTGCGTGTATGAGGAAGTGTCATCGTGCAATACATGAATCGCACTTGCGATCAATCGCCGTTGGCGTTACTGTTGGAAATTCCAAGCGTGTCACGAAGCACTAATCAAAATGACCGATGCGCGTCCTTACGCAAGAACCTACGGCTTACAAAATTCAACACACATCGGTTGAATGGTGGAAAAAAAATTCGCTCGCACACACACACGTGAGGATTGACATATTTCCACGCAGAAGTGCGCAATTTAACGTAAGCACGTTTATATCAAATGCAATTGTATTGCAAAAAGTTTGCCGAGGCGAGAAAACGTCTTGAGGGCACACTTGACGCATTCAACGTTGTAACGTACAGTGGAATTTGTTGTTGATGCTCCTGATTTCGCTGCATCGAGTGGAAATATCATTTGATCAGACCTTGACGAGTCTTCATTGCTGCTCTGGCACTTGGAACGTTAATTAGACAGCGTGTAGAGAAATATGTTTGGCGTTACTTAACATGGCATTCCTCGGCAGTTCGACCCATTTTCATCCTCTTGGACTTTTTCATGAACTGTCACATTATTATTGCAACCAAAATAATGATATATTGAGTTTTTGCAAATTAATCCTTTCCACGTTTCAGCAGACTTTTTGGATCACTGGTATTGAAAATCTCATTTTTCAAAATATTTAACTCGTTCTAAAAAACAACTGCCGAAATCTTCTCGAAAATATTTTGCTTTGTCTCATATTTTGGAGACTCCAAGATATACCTTGAGTACAACGATGAGAGACGATTTCTACATACATGACTTTCAAGTTTGCACGTTGGAATGCAACGAAAGAGATTTCTTTTATTCCTTAAATTTTCTTCGACAGATTTTAGATACCACAATCATGCAAACATTTTTTAGGATTCTTATTTAGCGATCTACAATGAACAAGCAAAATATGATTTCGGATAATAATGAAAATAAGGAATTGAAAAGAATTTTCGCTGCGTTCCAACGATGCAAACTTCAACTCCATATTTCCTAGATATTCTTTATTAAAGAGAGATGTTAGATTTTTTAAAAACCTTTTCAGTTTAACCCTTTTGGTCCGGGTTTTTTGTTACAAAAGGAAAGGCAAATCAACTTTATTTTTTAGCATAATGTAACGTAATTTGTCAGGGGAAAAGTATTTGTGAAGAATTTTACAAAAAAATTCGGGCAGAAAGATGATTGTTTCTGGTCTACTAGACGCTTTCAAATCCCTCAGCAGTGTGGCGAAAATGAGATTTTCGTGCCACTTTTGTGTCGGAAAAAATTTGATCGATCTATCTTATAATCTCAGTGTTACGGTTTTTGGTGTCATTACAGGCGAATCTGATATCCGATTTTCAAATTTCGGAACGACGGATACAAATTTGAAAAGTACTTTAATTTCGATGAAAATTAGTAGCCTACGGTTTTAAAGATCTTTCGATTTGATTTTAATGTGAAATCAAATGTTCTAATCGAAAATCACGGTTGCAGTACGGTGGATAGAAATGCAACAAATAGTTGGATTTCAACGGATGCTTGTGTTTGATGCCACATTTGACACCATAACCTAAAAATTCGATACACCCTTCGTGTTGTCAAGTGAAATACCGACATTTTTCTTTATTTGTTGTCCAAGCTCAAAACTGAAGATTGGTAGAAAAATTTAAAAATCCTGAAGACACAAAAAATGAAACAAAAAAGTAAAAGATACAGAAAATGACAAATACAAAAAATACGAAAAGTATAACAAAATTTTGAATACGAAAAGTACCAAAAAAATGTTAAATAAGAATAGTACCAAAAAAACATATAAAATCGAAGTCAACAACTGCCACGTCGACGACTCGCGACTCTGCGTTCGGCAGAGAACGAGATATGAAACCATTAAAAATATTCTTTCGCATTTTTTAATATGGATAATGGTTTTCCATAGATGGTTTACTAAGCTTTGATCGGTCATAATATATCCGAGCTTCAGATCTTCAGAGTCAGGGCTCAGCGTCGATATTTGCGACCACAAACATCTAATCTAAAGACACAAAGTTTCGTCGAAAATAAAACTACATGTTAAATATGCCCCTCAGTTCGAATTTTGAAAATCTGATTTCAGTTTCGGATTCCGCGACCTCAAGAACCAAGATTTACCAAATAACAGTCAAATAGCACGATAGTAAAACACACATTTTAAAAAAATGCCCACATATGGGCCATAACGTAAAAGCGGTCTGATTTTTTTCCGTCCATTTGTGTGTCACCTACAGTCGAGGGGCGGACGAATACGATTAGTTTCACGGAGCAAAAGGGTTAGAAGATTCGGTTTTTGTCTACACAAGCAAACACCCGCCCGAATAAAATCTTACTCGATAAGATACATTGGCAATTCCACTAGGATTATCCAATTCCTTTTTCGTACATACGCATACACAAACATACAACCAAGGTCGTTTTTTGTAAGTTTGTTTAATCTAGCAAAACGTTGATCGCAGTTGAAGCTGGATTTATTATCGTAATTGAAATCGAAATGGGTCACGCGTCGATAGATGTGCACTCAGGCTCACACACACTCACACACATGCATATGTGTCTGTATGATAGTACCGAGTTATGTGCGGATGCCTAAAGGTTTATCGTGATCCTGGATTCGAGGGAGCATATCATTGAGATTCTCGTCCTCACCGTACATAGTTGCACGATTTCCGGGAAATTAATATCGAGAGTTGAGCCATGGACATATATCTACAGGCGCTGATTTGTAGATCCATCTCTATCTTCATTCTTTTCTCCTGTACTCCCGGCAAGAGTTTGATTAATTATCATCGTTTAATTTCCTGGCTCTTGTACGAGAAAACACGCGAGTCCGCTGTTTTTCATCAATCGGGATGACGGAGCTCTCCGAGTTATAAAATACGAAAGTGGTGCATGGATTTCCATTGCACATGTTCCAAGGGCGAGCAACCGTGCACTGAGACAAATGTATGGTGTTTTCAACCATATTTTAACTATATTTTATATTTCCCTGAGCGGGCAATATTACTTCAGAGTGCAGCGGGCAATAATCATAGATGCTGCCAAAAGTACTGCTTATTAAGGGGTTACCCCCACTTGCGATTTTGAAAAAATCGATTTTTTCAAAAGAGAAGAATCCGTGAATCGAAGAACTGAAATTGAAACTTGAAACGCGTTTTTCTCAAAATGGTATTTCTGAAGTCGGTGACCAAGATTACTCGAACACTAATGAACCGATCTTCCTGAAATTTTGCAGGCTTATTTAATACATAAAAATTTAGTCTTTAATCGTTCGATTTTTTTTCCAAAAAAATGGCCGTTTTATAGCAAAAAAAAGGCCGTTTTTTTCGTTAAAATCGAACCATTAACTTTGACTGTCCGCCATTTTGTGAAAAATGAATATTTTTTAAAATCCTTCGATTAAAGACTAGTTTATACTTATATTTGACTAAATCCATCCGCATTTTTTTTCAGATGATCCACTTCGCCGCAATGTTGGTCACCGCAAACCGTGTATATAAAAACATTATTTCATTGACGGCCATTTGCCATTAAACAATGTAATATTGATCAAAAAAAAAATTACTGAACGTTCTTCAAGGTGTGTTCTTTAAGATAGTATATTGATCGATTAAAAAAGTTTTGTAGTTTTCTTTAAAAAAATTCATGAAAAAGGCCTTTTTTGCGCTACAAGTGGGGGTAACGCCTTAATACATTATGCACATATGTTAACCGCAACCACCAATCCTACAAACATACGTTTATTTTTCAGTGCTATATAATATAGTAGGTTTTCATTATATGGATATTTTCTAATACTATAAAAAAAATTATTTCCGCAAGATTCTAATAAGGGGCGTCCATAAATTACGTAACGCAATTTGAGGGGGGGGGGGGGGAGGTCGAGTTTTGCGTTACGTCACGATTTTAGAACTGTCAGAAATAGAAAAATTTCTGCATGTTCAAGTTTTAAAATTAAAAACTCAACGTTCAGAATAGATGAAGGGCAAGCTCTTACTATGTTGAGAAACATAATGAAGATGAAAAACCGTCATATCGCCCGCGACTCGATACTTTAATGTAAGTATCAATATTCTAGAAAAAAAAACATAACTTTATATGAAGAAAAACGGAACGAAAACTGTGATCGCAAATTTCTCGAAACTACTTTTTTGACCGTGTCTCAATGAATACTCAAAAACTTTTAAACCGATTAAAATTTTTTTTTTACATTTTTGTAATCGCACTGACTAAGGTTGTACGTAGCCGATTTTTTAAATTGTGATTATTACTATTTTCAAAGATTGCTTGAGTACAAAAAAGCGCCTTGAAAATATAAAAAAATCTCCCCACTGTCGGTATTTTCTAAAAAAAAAAGAAAATAAAAAACGGCCACGCATTACGATAGCTACATTTGTATAGATATCGATAAATTGTTGGCTTTTTATTTACAGATAACCTTTCATAAAGATATCGATAGGACAATGAAGAGAATTTTTTTTCGTCGCCAAATCACGGTTAATTTTTTTTTAATGTCATACACATTGAAATAAAACTAGATGAATAGATACTTCATAAAATTAATATAAACCCGATCCTTTCATAATTAGTTATTTCTTTTAAAAAAACGCAATTATTGTCCACAAAGCACCCGTTACGTAACGGAATAGAGGGGGGGGGGGTTCAGACCAGGCGTTACGGTTCTGTTACGTGGAGGAGGAGGGGGGGGGTAAAAATTGGGGAATTGTGCGTTACGTAATTTATGTAATATATTGCTCAGTTGAACGTTGTGTAGTCAAAGCTCTTGTAGAGTTGATACATTGTAGAATTAAAGCATATTGCCAATCCCTCATTGTGCAGTTGATACAAATCTGAATAAATACGTTGTAGGGATGATCATAAGGCTAGATCGTTGTAGAGGTTCAATATTGCAAACTTGAGACTCTTGTACAGTTGGTGGATTACCGAGTTTGTACAGATGAGAGATAAGCCAGTGTACAGTTGAAAAACGGACTTGCATCGTTATAGAGATAAACATTGTGGGAGTGAGACCCTTCCGCCTCATCGTATTTATATTGGCATGTCTTTTACGATAGTGAATAATCATTTCGGGGATAATAGGTAGTCAAACACGCCACCGAAATCGTATTCTTAGGTATACTTTCCGCCTATAGTCGTGTCAATCGTATTAGGATCGGGGTGTCAATAAACTATAACGAATTTTACTATCCTGTCTCTTGCCATGGGTGTTCGTCGTAAATTCCATAGACCTGTCTCTCCGTGGGTCGTCAAATTATTAAAATTACATTCGATTTGCAAAGTGTGGGATAATTTTGTGCTTTCTCCATGTGGGAGAAAGTCGAGCTGAGGGCAACACGCCGACGTCGCCCATTATTTATTTTCCGTTGGATCACGGATGACTCACCAGTTTGCCATTCATCCACGGAATCGGGAGCGTAGCCCGCAGTTATTTCAGTGATCCGGCGAAGTGAATAAATAAATCGCTCGTTCACTCGAGCAGCGGGATAAAGATTTTCGTAGATTCTTGGTACAAGAGGGCTGCGGGAATGAAAGAAAACGCGTATATCTGAGCCTGCGAAATTCTTGGGTGAGAGTGACGATAAGTTGCGCGGATCCAAAAGTCTTCACGCGTATATTTTCATTAAATGTCGGCTTTACAACGGTATATATCCATGTCTAACCGGTATAAGGCATCTCCCCAGCGGGCACAGCATTGAGCGGGTTCGCGAAAATTTTAACGGGAAAGAACGTGGTGAAACTTGTAATCCGCAAATTATTAATAAATTCGCATCGTCGACACAGGGATATGAAGCCGGCTGTCTGAAAAAGTTAGGCGCAAGAGCGGGTCAGCGCTTCCATGTAGCTCGTCTTTTAATCATTGGCAACTTTTCTAGTTATAGCTTCGGACAGCGTAATAACGCTACGGCCTTCGTAAACTCTATACCGTGATAAGATGTTGAAATTCGGCGGAAACTTCTTGACAAGTTCATAGCGTGTCGGATTTCATTCACTTTAATCGTGTTTATTGTAACTTTTCAGTCCAAATTAGATCCTCAGTGAAGAGGAATTATCGACACTTCTACGTTTTGAAAAAGCGTGCTTTGGCCTCTGAAATAAGTCCAATTTAACTGTTTGAAATCTAATTTAACTATTAAGAATCAAGTTTGTTAAATCTCGATCTATCGAGTTGATTAAGGGGTCTGCGTAAATGTGAAATTTGAAGAATTAGATCTCTTTTAATTGCTTCATTTAATAGCCTAGGGTTTCCATTTTAATTTGCAACGTTTTTTATAAAAATTAAGTTTATATAATAATTTATGTATTATTTTATAATATTATCCAATATGGACTGAGTCGTGACGATTTTTGTGGAGGGGCAGCTGCGACCGGTCCTTTCTTCTTTTGCGTTTTTATCGAAACTATGACTAATAGAGGGATGCAAGTTATATCTCAAAATCTATCCATCCGATTAGCTCAAAATTGGGGCAGAGCATATCTTATCACATTTTCTATCGTCTGACCAAACGATTTGATGCTATGTTTATTCGTTTGTTGATATCAAATTATCAAAGTTGTTTTGTTCCATAAAAAAAAAACTTTCTTCTACAATCTGTTATTTTTATAATTTTTTTAAATTTCAGCAAAGTATCTTAGCATAAAAAAGTTTTATCATTATACTAAAATTAGGTTTTTCTATTTTTCTTCTCAGATTACCTTAGCTGCCAGAAGCTACACCAATTGGCTATGTAGCGACTGTGGCGCGTTGTTTGAATAATAATAACTTCATCATTTTTCAATATTTTAAAAAAGTCAGACTAGGCGAGACTACGTATTAATTGTTAGTAAGGTCCTGACCTCGTCATCCCAATTCTCTTATCAGAAAAAATATTCAAAATCGACCATTTTTTGGGCCCTGAGTTAATGCAGACTAGTTAATAAAAAAAAACTATAAATGAATATAAAATCCGATAGGCAACGAGGAAAGTTTAAAGTTGTTTGAGAAAATCTTAGCCAGACGTTCCTGTTTTTTGGCACATAGATCTTTGAATATTTTCTCACTGGATCGTAACAGTACGCAAGATGGAGAAAGCTTTGTTAAGATGATACAGAGTGTGTACAGGAAATTTGATTTCTGTATGCATGGCTAGTTTATCGATCCTTGTGATGCTCTGATGTGGGGGCGATCGGTTGACACTGTGGGCATGTGATTGACTACGGTACTCCTTTTTACTTCAGTAAAAGAGACGGAAACCCAGCACTTTTAGCGTAGAATTAGAATTTTTTACGGAAGCTAGATGCTTGCATACTGAAAGTAACCCCCAACGAAATTTCGCCCTTCAACTCACCCCAACCCTAAGGAATAGAAGTTGGAACCATAAAAATCGCCATATCTCGATAATTAATAGTCCGCTCAAAAAATGTTTCAAAGAAAAGTTGTTTGGAATAATAAAATACGTATAAAGTTAATAGACGTCCAGGCTCCTATCGTTGAAAATAGCGGCACAAAACCGATTAGAAAATCCGGGGACAGGTGCTCTCGCGTTTTTATGCCGCTATTTTCAAAGATAGGGCCTTCGACATTGGATAACTTTATACGTATTTTATTGTTCCAAATAACTTTTGTTTGGAATATTTTTTGACCAGGCTATTTGGTATCGAGATACGGCGATTTTTACGTTTTCAACCCCTTTTTCTTAGCGTTGGGGCGAGTTGAGGGGAGAAACTTCATTGGGGTTACTTGGGGGAAGCTACCATCCAACTTTAGTAAAAAATTCTAATTCTACGCTAAAGGCCTGTGTTTTCATTTTTTTTACTCGACTGTTTACCGAGGAACATGAAACGGCTGGATCGAGCTCGTTCGTGTGCAACTCGTAAAATGCAGCCCTCGTCAGCTCTTGCTGTTGTTATAATAATCTTACATCTCCAAACCCTTGGCGTTCTTACTCGTGAGTAAAAATGTTAGCTGACATACAATAAATACTAGGACGATTCGCACGTGCCGACGAAACCCTCGGCACATAAGAACCCAAAATATAAGACAAACAGAACACGAATAATATGATTATACAAATGCGAGTAATTTCAGCTAGGCGAACTAATTTTTTGCGGCGACGAATGACAAGTTCTTATTTTTCCAAATTTCTGACTATATTAAAATTAAAGTTTAAAATATTAAAATTGAATATATCAAAGTTCAAATAAGGTTAAATATATCAAAGTTTCAGCTAGTCGAATTAATTTTTTTCCACATTGGAATCCAGAGTTTCAATTTTCCAAATTGGTTTATATATTGATATCGCATAATCGCTCCTTCAGTCTGGTTGATTTTCGACCCAAATGTCATTGCACGAAATCCATTGTATAAAACGATTCAAACCAGAGAATACACTCAGAGGTATATTGCTGCTGCTACATCACCTCACAAATTTACTGACGTAATTTTGTTCGTTTTCCTTCTACCAAGTATACCTGCTCAACACCAGAAACCAGTTAAGCCCTACTTCATAACCTGGTAATTAATTTTTTTAATTACACCTAGCATCGTATTACGTGGTAAATTATTTTTACTTCGCCTTTCCGTTCGTTCTCAGGTACTTTTTTTTACCTAAACGGGGTGAAGCCGCGTCAAGAGCCACTAGCCTCAATGTGACCACGACCCCTTTACTCTTCGCTTTCACTTTACGTGCGGAATTTGCCGTCGTCCTTTACCGAAAAAAAAATATTTAAAATTCAAGCTGTTGAACACACGATACTTTCGATTAGAGAAGAGCAATGCTTCCCTCAAATAGTAAGTATTTAGTGCCGGAAAAATCCGAAAAATAGATGCATACTTCTACCAAGCGAATTGGCTAAGTTGCCTCCGTATGACGAAAAAAAATAAAAACGGATCTACTGTCGTTATCTTACATAATCGAGGTGATTTTTAACTTTTTTCCAAACGCGAAATGGTCTTCCCTGGACGGTAGTTGAAAAAATGGCCGAGCCTCTCATACTTGTATACTGGAGTGCACTATTGCTCCATTCTGGAGCCATTGCTTGGGTGTTGTGTCGAAAAGTGAACAAGAGGGCAATAGTCATACGAGAGAGCTTTAATTAAATTTTATGGATTGCTTCCGGGTTATATAGGCGAGAAAATGGAAGGGAGAGAGAGAGACAGACAAAGAGAGAGAGAGAGAGAGAGAGAGAGAGAGTGAGTGAGAGAAAACAAGAGAGAGAGAAAGAGCGCAAGAGCTTTTCGGTCGATGTCGCGAGAGCACGAGCGGAGCAAGCGCGCATGATTTTCCTGCGTGTTATGGGGAAAACGCCCGTTATAGGGTAGCCACCGGTGCTCCAGGGATATCGTGGAATGAGCGACGATAATTTGTTTTTTTTCCATCACATCACGAGATTTCCAATTGGCTGATTCCAATTTCTATCGAATGTAAGCACCCTATGCACGTGTCAAAGTTGTAGTCTCAAATATCGCGTTGTTTCACGCAGAAAGGATTTTGAAGCATTTTTCATAAATATCTGATCAACAAATATTTCGCTTTATTTTCGAGCAACGACAGCAGAGGTATAGACGAGGAATCAGGGAACTTCAAAGTTCAAACTTTTCCCTCTATGTGTATATATACAGCTTTGACTAGCCACGACTGTCGGTTAAGTTCTTCGAGTTAAAGGCATGTTGTAAATAATTAATGCCTAGTTGTAAAAATCGATAAATGACTTTTTTCAAAACCAATATATTATGACAGTATAAATCTTATAAATGCTCTTTGAAAAAATTCAAATGACCGGATGACATTTGACAGATTTATATGGTCTCATGCTGACTGGCGTCGGGACGCTTGGAACATTGTTAGAAACTTTAAGGCGTCTTATCACTTTAAACGCTAAAAAGGCTATTTTCATGAATTTTTTTGATGGGTTTATATTATAGATATTGATATAAAAGTTGTTACATTTAATAAATATACTTTTGAAATACGTAAGGATTTTTTAAAAATTTATTTAAGTCACCTTTTATAGACGAAAATATTAGATGAAAAATGTCCTTAAAATAATGTCCGTCTGCGCTGTCGATGAAATCTCGGAGATGGATCATCCGAAACAAAACAATTAAACGGTTTTTTGATTCAGTATGTTAATGGCTGTAGCGCAAAAAAACGTGTTTTCACGGTTTTTTGGCAAAAAATAGTAGATACCAAAATTTAAAAAATCGTTGATTTGCGCTATAACAGTATTCAGCCATTATGAACATCGAAAAAAAAACATTCTAACAGCTTGATATTCATACTAAAGAGATGTGTAATTAATTTTATGAGTGAATCACTTTTTCATACGAAAACAAAATTTTAAATTCGCACATGATTGTATACCCTAAATGATTGTATCCTAAAGCCATGAATGTAGCCTAAAGCCTTAAAGTTTGTTCGAATTACATAAATACATAGAATTTTTTTAAAATGTTTTTCGAAAGTGTATTTGTTAAGTGTAACAACTTTTATATCAATATCTATCATAAAAACCTATCAAAAAAATTAAGGAAAATAGCCTGTTTTGTAGCGTCCAAAGTGAGAAAACCCCTTAAACGCTGTCGAAAGTACGTTTTCAAAGTCGGTGAGCAAAATATCTGAAAAACTACTGCATCGAGCTGTCTACAATTTTTAGAGCTTTTTCTAAATGTAAAAATATAGAGTTTGAGCAATGGATATTTTTCCCCGGTGTATACTTTAACCTTGATGAACGAAAAATGCGTATTTTTTCGCAACAATCAATACTCTCACTTTGAACATGCGCTAAATTGTTTTAATTTGATATTTCGGAAATCCCTCCAATTAAGGAGTTCGAAGCGGACTAGTTGAGTGAAACGACATCTTGTGATGCCTTTTTTACAATGAACCGCGAAAGAAAGCATACGAGGTAAAGATTTATTTTGTAGATGCCAATTTTTCATAAAATATATAATTAACCCTTCCTTGAAGCACTGGGTCATTTTGAGCAGGGTGAATTTTTAAATAAAAGTATAAAATTTTTTATACTTTCCGAATTTTAATTAAGAGGACATATTGAGAAATGTTAAAAGTGTATCACGGATTTTTTTTCAATAAAAATCGACCGAAGGTTTATCGAGAGCAGGTGGATATTCGGGTTACATTGACCCAGTGTTTCAAAGCCGTGGCCAAATATAAGTGTGTCAAGGAAGGGTTAAAGGGCAAAGTTATGCATTTTCATATTTTCATTATGTAAATAAGAGACAAAAACTTCTGATTGAGGTGGTACCAGCTTGAAAAAGTATAACATTATCGATGATTATTGTGAAAAAAACTGCGTCATCGAATGTTTTATACAACTCGAAATAAAATTATGAGTTATTCACAATTATGCCTATTTACATTTATGTCACGAAATTATTTATTATTGCCAATAATTAATATTACGTGTTGGCGAAATTAAATATTCTTACACAGACAAAATTACAGATTTGTAGAACACATCCTGGCAGAGTGTGAGGCCTCAGACAGCATTAGGCGGGACCTCAAGCTACCAGCCCTTATAAAACAAAGCTGCGTTAGCGTGGAAATGTGCAAAAAGACAATAGAACTGCTTTAAAAAGGGGGAAATATACAATAAATATATATATAAAATGAAGAAAAAACACGATACACCTACATCTAAATAAAGTAAAATAAGTAACGTATGTACACCCAATGTGGTCGCTCAAAACCATAGACGTTGTTGCCACATTAAATAAAGTCTTATAAAAAAAATGACAGAGAGTTTTTCACATGATACCTTTTTGAGGACCTAATTTTTCTAGAAATTTTGTCATCACGATTTTTTTTCAAAAATCCCAAAGATGTTAGGTTTCGGCTGGTACAACTAGGCATAACACGTTAAGTAGCGTGGACGCAACAGAAGTTAGGTTAGGTTAGCGAAGTGCAGGTAAGGGAGCTATAGGGAAGGGTTCAATCGGAAGGGGTAATACGTAAGAAGTCGCAAGGGTATACGTTGAACCTCAGCAAATAATAAATAAATAAATAACTAAAAAAAACTTCGACTATTTTAAATCCTTTAATGTGAAAAATTATCCAAATGTCACGACTTTGCACGCTCTAAACACGAGCTGAAAAGTTTGGCACATTTGAAACTGAAACGACGCTCTGTCGTTTATTTGAAACGCTGAGCATATTCTTTTCTTCATTTTTCCCCGGCAAACCGCACTCGAGATAACTTTACTTTTTACGGCACAAAAAAAGTATCATTTGTACTTCACTGCTCGGACTTATATCGTGAATTCACTCGGCAGTCTCTTCAAAGAATGTATAAATATCACCGTTCATTATCTCGTAATGCTCCCTTTCGCGAAAACACGTCTTTCGTTTGTCTTCATTCGGCTTTTTTATCTGCTCGACATAGCGTTTCTCTTTTTCTTCATTCCGTCCATCGTTTCACCGAAACTTCAGCATTGTCCTCGTCATGACTGCGAGAGAAACTAACGACAGACAAAAATCGCAAGCTTTCTCGAGGGGTGGATACTGAGCAATAAAAGAAAAGACTTTGGTGAACGTCTCGTGGGGGTGAGCGGAGGAAACGGGGCAATAAAACGTATTACGGGAATACACGCTATCCAGATGTTTCCTTGGTACAGGTTAGAGAGAAATCCAGAGAAAGAGACAGACATACATATACCTATAGACGAAGTCGTGTGGCGCGCGCGCGCGTGTGGGGGGGGGGGGGGGGGGGGAGTGCGTGTGGGAGGGGGCAATGCGTGTGTGTGTGAGGGGTGCGGGCGTTCGTGTATGTGTGGAGGTGGGCACGAGAGTGGGGGGGGGGGGGCGGTGAGAGTGAGGGGAGTGTGTGTGTGGGGGGTGCGCCCTCACCCGAGTGTGTGGGGAGGTGGCTGCACGTATGTGTGTACGTGTGTGTGTATCAATATGTGAGTGCGCGCGCGCGCGCGCGCGTGTGTGTGTGTGTGTGGGGGGGGGGGGGGGGGAGGGGATTTTCCATAACTTTGAAGCTTCTGGATCTTGGGGTGTTGTAAAAGAATGTACTTTTTCGAGAATTGTCGAAACCGAAGCGTACCTCGAATTGCAGCCGGATACAATGCACGTTGGCATAATCGTAAAAATAATTACACCATATTATGCACCAAGTAACAGTTAACAACACTTAACAAAACAACGTAACAAAACAACTTAACAAAACGATGATTCAGCAACAAAATTAAGCACGATTTTTTAACCTCAAAACCTTGACAGGTGACAGGTGTAGTAAAGTCAAGCACTCGATGAAAAGATATCGTGGCGCCACGTACAGAGCGCTAAAGGAACTACAGAATGCGAATAGAATGCGAACCGGGCCTAAGTCACCAAACTATAGGGAAAGTAGCACCGTATCATGCCCCTGGCAAGAACTCTGGAAAGGAGCCACCGTCGGCGGCAATAGGTGACACCCTAGCATCACGGAAAGGGAATCAGCCTCGGGGGTAAGAGAACCCACGGGCTCGTTCACTCACTTGGCGGCCATTACCGAGAATCAGTCGCGACCGCTATTACACACGCTATTCCGTATATATCGACCGATAATTGATGCTGCGATTAACCAAGACGGTTTTTTATAGTATATTCAGTATTTATACATAAGTTTAGAATCCATTCATCATTTTAGAACAAGAAAAATGTATGTTTCATTTATGCAAATTCGTTATTTACGTATTAACGAAATAAAAAAACAAAATTCCGATGAGGCACCTTTAAATCTTGAAGGACCGGACCCCCCTTTCGCGAGGATTATTTTGTTATGTCCAAGTATAGTTCACGATTATGTCAAGCTAAAAAAGAATTATGGATTTATTTTGAAACAGTCTTATATATACAATATATTTATATACATATATCCTCACACACCCACACACACACACACACACACGCACACACACACGCGCGCGCACACGCACACACACGTACGTAAACGAGTACAAATACAGATGGCCGTTCCATCTCCACTTCGATGGACCTCGAATCCCAGCCTCAATCTCCGATCTAACGCTTACAAAGCATCACTTGTGCTGTATGGGTGTGTAGGTATTCAACGTTTTACGCCGCATATACGGCTCTTTCTGTGGCAGTTGAGTGACAAATAGAGTGTGTTGGGGAGTCCCCAGATCCTAGCACATCCCTATGGGGATTTAATAAGGACACTGCACGAAGGGTGTCCACATTGGAATCCACGTGGACTCGGTGCTATTTCTCGATGGACATCGTTTGACCACTTGTTAATTGAAATTCTTAATCGGAATTTGTTGGAGCTCCCAAAATATCCTTTCGTGATTCCGTGCACAAATTTGTTTAGGAGTCCCAAGAAGCGTCCACATCTCTATAGGCATTCGTTAGAGACACCGAACATAGGGAGTCCTCATTGGGATCCAATTGGAGTCTTCACTGTTCCCCGATAAGCGCCGTTGGAGGATTCTCACCACGTTTGAATTGATAATATGTGAAAAGCCACGAGAAAAACCACGGCGTGTTGGAACATCAACTGCACGCTTTGTAAGCATGTACGTGCGCCATAAAATTATGCCTAAGTACAGTAAAGGAAAAATAACAAACAATTACTACAGTGGATTTTCAGTGATGTGATTGAAATTTATTTTTAAGATACACTTTTTATATGCACATGTCCGGTATATTATTAATATTTGGGGAGTTATGCTTAAGATGACATACTTTTTCTTTTACAATAAATATTTAAATAAATAGCGCGGTATGAATTCGAAGCCAAGCATATATCCATACCCAAATTTATTATTAAAACGAAATAGAATCATTTGCAGGACATTAGTTACTTAAATGAAAAATATAAAAATAAAAAACCACATGTAGGCCGACGTATGCAAGACGACATACTTGAGTCTGAGATGATATATGTATGTCATCTTACACAAGTCAACCGGATTATGCTCAGACATATTAATTTCTGGGTTGAAGGTTAGTTTATAGCAACCAATATTTTCCGGAACATTATTAGAGTAACGATAAGCTGTTGAAGCGTTAAAATGTTTTGGATGCTAAAAGCCAATCCAATCTATTTTTCTTTACAGCTTCAATGGTCTTGCTTATGTGTTGTTGTGACCCGTTCTTAAGAATCGAGATTTATTGATAATAGCCATGCATTTGGCTTATCCAATAACGATAAGCCAAAAATTCTGATTTTGGATCCGGTTTTATACGCAGCAGGGTGAGATAACGTAGAGTGTCATCTTTCGCCGACGTCTGGTATGTCAACTTACCCATAAGTGAATGCAGATTTCGTTCCTTGGTTGTGACAAAAACTGTGCAATTCGAATATCCGGTGCGCAGTATTTGTGAAGTACAACCCACCTAAATTATAAATGAATTATTTCAACTAGAAAAAAAATTTATCCAACGGGTATTTTGAGCTTCAGATGATAACTTGGTCAGTTTTTTTGAGTTCCAAAAATCACGAAAATATATGGTGCGTAAAAGCTCGCGTTCGCGGACAGCTATACTAGATTTCGCTACTGGCAGCTCCTATTGACCGACCATAGAACGGCATCGTTACTCGTATAGCACGAATATTTGAAAACATATTGAGGGTGTGCCATCGTATCTGACTATGTCATCTAATCTGACTATGTCATATTAAGCATCACTCCCTACTTTTTAACGATTAGATTTATAATTTTCTAA